>CANNZV010002205.1:72492-181628 GCA_947561585.1 Caprella mutica | reverse complement strand
GCTTGTAGAATAAGATTTAGTAATAAAACTCTTCATTTTCTATCTGTTTTCACTGCCATTTAACATTTAAACATAGAATCAATCAGGGAAACTATAGCCACATTCTTTGTTCAACGTGTTTGTTCTGCTCTAAGCAGACGATAACATCGTGACTAGCTGATGCATCGCAACTACCTGATGCATCGCAGCTACCTGATGCATCGCAACTACCTGATGCATCGTGAATACCAATACTACTAATGAACGGAAAAGAATAGACAGGTAAGAATCAGAGCTTATGGGCGCTTATCTTTTTCTTCTTTGCAAAATCTGTACTTAATATAACCATTAAGATTCAGTGGATGAAAATTCACTTGGTATTTGCCTTTGAGATCATATACTATGAAGCCGTAGGCGTAATGATGGTAATCTAGCTATCTAGTTAGTTTGTTGTACTGCACTCCCAGACTGCAGATACCAGTATCAATTAGTTATTTTAAAATTCTTGTAACCGATACCGATACCAGTTTAAAGTATGATATTCAAGCCTAAGACACCAAAAATATTAGTTCTAAGTAGGTATCTGTGGTTAAATTTACCACTAATTTATAAAGTTTACATGTACCTAGGTCCTTACGATCTTCATGGGATATGATTAAGTAGATACCAAGGTATTTATAACTAAAATTGTTACCTAGGTGTTTACTACTATACTACCTATGCAAAAAAATAATACATCAAAATAATATAATATAACTATTCATCATCTAACGTTAGAAGTGCACTCCACAGGTGTTACTTGCTCAGTGTAATACCTATAAATTTCATTTGTTAGAATATTTTTGTGTTATTGCAATTAGCTAAAGTGTACCTAGTTTTAAAGTACAGTGTACCTAGTTAGTTTCAAAGTACAGTGTAACTAGTTAGTTTCGAAGTGCAATGTAACTAGTTAGTTTCGAAGTGCAATGTAACTAGTTAGTTTCGAAGTGCAGTGTAACTAGTTAGTTTCGAAGTGCAGTGTACCTAGTTAGTTTCGAAGTACAGTGTATCCAGTTAGTTTCGAATTACAGTGTACTTAGATAATTTTGAAGTACAAGTATCTAGTAATTTTGGAAGTACAGTGTACCTAGTTAGTTTGGAAGTACAGTGTACCTAATTAGTTTAGAAGTGCACTGTACCTAGTTAGTTTTTAAGTGCAGTGTGCCCAGTTAGTTTAGAAGTGCAGTGTGCCCTGTAAGTTTAGAAATGCAGTGTGCCCAGTAAGTTTAGAAGTACAGTGTACCTAGATAGTTTCGAAGTAGCTACAGTGTACCTAGATAGTTTCGAAGTAGCTACAGTGTACCTAGATAGTTTCGAAGTAGCTACAGTGTACCTAGAGAGTTTCGAAGTAGCTACAGTGTACCTAGATAGTTTTGAAGTAGCTACAGTGTACCTAGATAGTTTCGAAGTAGCTAGTGTACCTAGATAGTTTCGAAGTAGCTACAGTGTACCTAGATAGTTTCGAAGTAGCTACAGTGTACCTAGATAGTTTTGAAGTAGGTACAGTGTACCTAGATAGTTTCGAAGTAGCTACAGTGTACCTAGATAGTTTCGAAGTAGCTACAGTGTACCTAGATAGTTTCGAAGTAGGTACAGTGTACCTAGTTTCGAAGTAGGTACAGTGGACCTAGTTTCGAAGTAGGTACAGTGGACCTAGTTTCAAAGTACAGTGTACTTCAACACTGAACCTAGTTAGGTTTTTTGTGATTATATAGTATCTACCTATATAGAAACTCATTTAAATTTACATAGGTATTACCAATATTTCATAATCTGAGTTCTTTTAAGGTTGACCTGTAATAATTAGAGTATAATAATTGAGGAAAATGTTTAAAAAAATCAATATCATGAAGGTAAAAAATTGTTTAACTCAATTACCCGATCTGTAGAAATGTATTAACGTATACAAAGGAAATAATTATAAACGTACTCTTCTTTTATAGTGAAAGAAAACTTATTCAAGATCGCGTATTTGAGTTAGGGAATGAATTTTTATTAAAATGATATCATAATGAAACTATAAATGAAACCTGATTTACGATAAAGTATTATTTAAATTGTATCTTGATAGGTATCTCCCAATCGTATATCGGGTGAACATAGGTATATGATATTAGTGTACAATTGAAAACTAATACCTATTTATGCTACATAAATTGGAAAAGTAATTGGTATTGGTAATATTCAAACTTTTTGGGGGGATCAGATACCAATTATCAGATACGCATAAAAAATACCGATACTTTCAGATACTTTATCCGATACCGAGAGTATCGGTGCATCTCTAGTTCTCAGTAAAATACATGTAAACATAGGAGGAAATTAAGGATTGTTCGCACAGAAAATGTTAAAAATGTCCCATGCTCTGCAGACTGGCTGCACTCTTTTAAGATTGTTTTCATAACCTGACAGGAGGGTTGGGGGCTAGTCTGCAAAAGATGCATGAAATTGTGAAGTTGATCAGACGACTATTGACCATGTTACAGAGTATGTCAGTTAAAGCCAATTAATTGGCTTAGATTTCATAAGGTCAAAACTCAGATATGTAAATTGGCTTTAAATTGTGATTTAATTTCTATGTTCCCATGTTAATTTTGGCATGAAATCTTCAAAAAAATGAGCCAAATTGGCTTGCCTCAGAATTTTTTGTGAAATTTTGGCTCATAAATTGGCTTACAATTTTCCAGCCTCTGAAACATGGACTATTGAGGCCTTGAAATCAGTCTCCTGAATTATCCGGCAACAATTTTCCAATTATTATTAATTTCTATGTTTACATGTAATTATTCACTGTTATTGGAGAGTAATTCGAGATTTTTGCCAATTTTGGAGAGAAATTTAGAAATCTTTTGAGAGAAATTACACTAAGAATTAAATATCTGGAGACTGATCGTGCATGCTTTGCAGACTGGGTTGGGGGGTTGCTCATCCCCCATCATATATATACACATACCAGTAGCAATATTTCAAAAATAATCTCCCACTAGCTCCATTTTGGCAGCAGTCTGCAAACCAGTATGCAAAAGATGCATGAACTTATGAAGTTTATCCGGAGACTATTCAAGCCTTGAAATTAGTCTCTTGAATTATTCAGCGTCAATTTCCTAATTAATTCCTATATTAACATGTAATTATTTTATTGGAGAGTATTTGGCCATTTTGGGAGAGAAATTAGAAAATCTTTTGGGGCAATTTCACTCAAAAGATTTTCTAATTTCTCTCCAAAATAGCCAAAAATAACAAAATACTCTCCAATAATTACATGTAATGATGTAAACATAGGAATTAAATAGAAAATTGTCACCAGATAAGTCAGGAGACTAATTTTAAGCCTTAATTGTCATCAGATAAACTTCACAACTTCATGCATCTTTTGCAGACTAGCAGACAGCCAGTCTGGCGTCTGCAGAATATGGAACATTTTTCAAAGACTCTCTGCGAGAGTTTTTGATTGAATAGTAGAAATTTGAGATCTCTGCGGGAGATTTTTAATTAATTCCTATGCTACCATTAATCTAGCTGCGGGAGATTCTGAATTAATTCCTATGTTACCATTAATTTAGCTGCGGGAGATTCTGAATGAATACGGCGCACCACTGTTACACTGTACTTTCTATTAATGACCTCAATGTGAAAAACTGTTATGTAGCCAGTCTGCAGAACTTGTCCAGTCTGTATTTGGTGCACAATATTCCACTGACTTTTTGAAAAAGCTGAAAAAATCCACCATAAATTTCCAGTAATTTGGCTGATCCACCAACATTTTACCTATTTTCCACCAAAAATTAATGGTAACATATGAATAAATAGCTAAAAATCCACCGACTTTGCCAGAATATTATAATCAAAGGGAAAAAATTCCACTGACATGTCGGTGGAATTTACCACGAAATACAGACTGGGAATCTGCTACTCTCAGTAGCAGATTCAGAATCTCCCGCAGCAAAATTAATGGTAACATAGGAATTAATTCAAAATCTCCCGCAGCTAAATTAATGGTAACATAGGAATTAATTCAGGATCTCCCGCAGAGATCTCCAATTTCTAAAATTCAATTTAAAACTCCCGCAGAGAGTCTTGGAAAAATGTTCCATATTCTGCAGACTGGTTATGTAGTGTGTTGTATCCGCTAGTTTGTTGTTTTGCACACTTCATGATTGTTTAATGACCTGACAGGGGGGTTCGGGGGGCGGCACGCCCCCCAATACATCTACCTAATGGCTAACTGATAAGTTTTTATTTACACCTCAGACTGAAAGTTTACAATAGTTAGGGTGTTTGTGCCAGTAATCGGTCACTTAAGGATAAATTACAAACAAATAACAATAACAAGTCACATATAAACGCTACCAACGCGATGCAACTATCATTACAAAGCTGGAACTTTTATCTTTCCAATCGCTTTACACATAAACACATTTATATTATTACTTATGCAATTAAAAGTAAAAATGTCCCATTAGTCTAAAATGCTAGTAATCGTCATAGCAATATCTATGTTCGGTCACTTCCAATTCTATTATCGTCAGGTGGCTAATCATAAGGAACTAATGTTCGTCATACTTGTTGATTAGTGACTGATCATGGTATAATTAGTATAATTATTCTCCCGCTTCTAATTACTAGTAGTAGATTTAGTCATACCTAATATCTATACAATCAATATGTATTTTTTATTAACGTAATTCCTACTGTACTAAGTAATAGTAAGTATTATGCTTATATTATTATTACCTACCCATACACACAATCAAACACTTCGTCAATGGTTAAAAATACGTTATATTTAGTGTTGTCATTTCATTCGAAAGTTTTAACATGTTATACATTGTTGTTTGCCATACACCAGAATTGAAAACTAAGTTATTTTTATATAAATGTGATTATTTATTTACATAAGCTGAAGCTCCTACAACTGCTACCTTCTACATGCAAGAGGAAATAATTACCCGGCCGCTTTAAGAATCAACGGCTACTTTAAATTAAGGTTTATTATATATTTGATTCGTCTGCCAAATATACATAGATTATATTCAGATATTTTAAAATTGACAATCAATGCTTAATTTATTCATTTCTCAGAAGACTCAGATTGGTATTTAGTAATATCAATTAATTTAGTTTTAGCCTCTATACGTTTTCTTTGATTATAATAGTTCTGAAAAAAGGGGTAACTATCTTAAATAAAAGCAAGCCGTAATTGTCATGTGCATTTCATGTCTATTTAGCCTTATTATAATGCTAACTATAAGTCTAAAACACATTTTATTTACTGATAAAATTATTTTGAAATTGATTTACCTCAATTAGATCTTCATTGAAAAAGTAATTTTCGGCCCCTAAATAAATGTTGCTTTGTTTAAGTTTAAACGGGACATAATTCGAATGTCCCCTTAAAAAATAAATCCCGATATATATGCCGTCTACATTCCCTCTAGTTTGCCCTCTTCCACTATTGTGATGTAGATTCAACCATTCTTTGTCGCTATCAATGACGTCACAACCTGGAGTGGAAGTCCGGGTTTCTGTTGATTCTAAATCCTTCTGATTGAATTTTACGTATTTTGGTTATTGACAAACGCCATATATAATTCACACGTGACACTATATAAGTGGGTATGATTATGTAAAATATTTATATATTTGACGTTAAAGTAATCATATCTTGTTATCATATGTAATAACGTACTTTATTCGGAGAATATACAAGCTTAACTATCTCAAAATTTATTCATTAATGTTATCGGCCAATGTAACGATATAAATTAATTAGTTAAAATACCAGTTTGTTATCGGACGCATGACGGGAAGTTTTTCCAGTAATCATCAGGGTGGACGGATGGATTCTATGTTTAATCGGCCAGTCTGTCCGAACATTAAAATCAGATGTTCTGATAATCTAGTGATCGGACTACCATTTGAAATAAAAAGTAGGTATTTGTTTGCTTAAATTTTAAAATGCACTGATAGATCGTAAAATGTACATCTAGAAAAACATACACCTGGTACATAAAAAGCTACTGAAACACACTCAGGAGTTTCAAAGAGGAACCGTTCTCTTATGAAAAATACAACGAACTGACCGATAACTTGACTTTCCGACAATGATTGGAAGCTACCTGTTAATTTGTGTGATTAAATGATTAGAAAGAATTACTAATCAATTATAGTGGTTGATTCTTTAATAATTTAGTACGTATGCCTCTATTCCTTAAAGGTCCTCTCCAGGCTCCGGGGAAAAAATGAGTTTATAACATAATTTTATAGAACTAAGGTCTACGATCATTATTCTGCAAACCGCATACAATTCAGTTCAGTATATATTTTATAATTTGTTTTTAAAGTTTTTTAATGCTTTGTGAGCAACAATTGAGCGAATCACTTATCTGATGCTCAAGAAGAAGATTGTACACTCTTTGTTTTGATTACAAATTTGAATTTTATAAACAAAACCTGCGTTTTCGGCCATTATTTCAGGTATTAATTGTTTACTAAAGTATATAAACGTTTCTATTCTAAGTTCATTCAATTTTATACCTTTACACGAATATTAAATGGATTTATTAAACTTAATACCTAGTTGACAATCAAAACAAATGGTGTACATTCTTTTTCTTCAGGCTGAAAATTTCTTAAATTAGTAAGTCGGAAGTAAAATGGGTTTTGTAGAGTGTTGATTATAAAAATATTTTGAAGCATATAAAATTAAAAATATGCTTCCAAATTCGATGCGGTTTGCAGCAAAATGATAAGAAACATTAGCCTCGTTGAATAAGGCAATAAAAATATTTGCTTGGAGGGGACCTTTAATATATTATATAGAAAATTATGCTCAATGTGTCTGCTATTCCGATTACTGGCACAAACACCCTACCCCATAAAATTACAATTACAGTTTTCTATGATGAATTTGATTTTCTATTCCAAATTAAACATCTCAATTGAATAATTAAACTGTGTAGTATAAACATTGGATTCAGGTACCGTCAGGCGTCACACATGAATTTGATACAACAATTAGGTACCTATCAAATTCACTCCAATTATCGATACGTATCTAAAAGCTGAGCGGCGCACACCAGTACGGCGCACCACTGTACATTCTATTAGATAGGTAATTTGAAAACAGATTAATGATAAATGGAGTGAATTTGATAGGTACCTAATTGTCGTATCAAATTCATGTCTGACGCCTGACGGTACCTGAATCCAATGTTTATACTACAGTTTAATTATTCAATTGAGATGTTTAATTTGGAATAGAAAATAAAATTCATCATAGAAAACTGTAATTTTAATTTTATGGGGTAACTATTGTAAACTTTCAGTCTGAGGTGTAAATAAAAACTTATCAGTTAGCCGTTAGGTAAATGTATCAGGGGGCGTGCCGCCCCCCGAACCCCCCTGCCGGCTGCCAGGTCGTTAAACAATCATGAAGTGTGCAGAACAACAAACTAGCGGATACAACACACTACATAACAGTTTTTCACATTGAGGTCATTAATAGAAAGTACAGTGGTGCGCCGTATTGTAGTGCGCCGCTCAGCTTTAAGATACTTATGCAATTATCATTAATCTGTATTCAAATTACCTATCTAATAGAATGTACAGTGGTGCGCCGCTCAGCTTTTAGATACGTATCGACTGCTACGTGCCGATGGGATGGATGCCATTTTCAGCACCTATTCAACTTTAGAGAGATAATCAATAAATAGGCAGTATCTAAAAGACGGAAATTATTTATAGTCTAAAAGCCGGAAAAAAGGAGTTAGCGTGCACGCCCACGCAACTAAGATGACTAAAACATGGAAAAGTGGAATTTCTTGGCGAGCACGCTCACGCAACTGTCTAAATTGCTGGAAAAAAGGATTTGCGTGCACGCTCACTAAAATTTTTTTACTCAAATTTTTTAACTCAACTTTTGTTGTTGACTCAATTTTTTTTTACTCAATTATTTATTCCAATTTTTTGACTCAATTTTTTAACATATTTTTTGTCAAGAAATTTTTTAAGACAAATTTTTTCAACATTATTATTTTTTAATTAATTTTTCAAATATATTCTGTGAATATATATATTTTTAATTAATATTTTTTCTTTTACTATTGTTAACCCAATAAGTACACTAGTTAGTGAAAATAAAACAGAAATAAATTAGCGTGACGATATATTAATTGTATAATATAATTTTGAATGGAATAATGTGTTGACGTGATAGAAACGTGCATCACGCAACTTAGTACAATGATGACAGAAAATATAAATTGACGTGACGATATCAATTGTATAGTTCAATATTGTATGGAAATATGTGGTGGCGTGATAGAAACGTGCGGCACGCTACTTAGTGGAAAGATAGCAGAAATTATAAATTAGCGTGACGATATCAATTAATAATATCGGATGGAATCATGTGTTGGCGTAATACGAAATTGTTATAATTTTATTGAGAAATAACCCTAGTTATGTAAATTAGGTATATATTTGGTCCAAATGATAACATATTTAAATTTTATACTCATTACTGCTTGCCGTAATCGCTACCTAATGTCTGAAATAGACACAGTGATTTAGTATTTAATAAGTTATATATTTTTAGCACTTATGAATTTCTCTATATAGTTAGGTACCACGGTTCCTAATTAGGCAGGTAATATGATGCAATAGTTAACAAATTTTATAAGTAGCTTAAATAGTTCCTCTAATATTCTACATTGAAGCTGCTTCTTTTGAAATAAATTCCGAATTTCACAATAAAAGAATTACGTAATAATTAATCTAACTAGTGAAAACTGTAGTGATCATACTTATTCCACTACATATATATTATCATAAATATGTCATACTAAACTATATATTTAGCAGTTATGCTACATTAAATTATACAATCAACAAGTAAATGTGCAAATATCAATCGTAATTATATTAACTAATAATTATTTATTTTGCAACAGTTATATCGCACAGATTGTATCATATATGATGTCATATGTAAGTTCCAAGTTATTCGTTGGTTCTTCAATTTCGGACACGTCAGAAAACAAAATATTTTAATTATTATTTAACTTCTAATCTAATTGATATCATGGATACCAATTGAAATAAAAGTTAAATAATTATTATTATGTATATAAAGATTTTCACGTGTTCGAAAATATGGAACCATACAATAACACGGAACTAACCCAAAAATGGACATGTTGAATTTCAGAATTTCAGAACCAATTGCTTCTAATAATCTTATCTGGATTATAATTTTGATGTTTTTTTTTAGTTACCGTGAAATAATCACGAAAAATTGTCTCAGTTTTCTATGTTTACGAACGGTTCTTATTTCGAAACATGACTTAAAATAAGTACAATTTTTACGTTGTACTTAAAGCGAG
Source organism: Caprella mutica (assembly GCA_947561585.1). Classification (NCBI taxonomy): domain Eukaryota; kingdom Metazoa; phylum Arthropoda; class Malacostraca; order Amphipoda; family Caprellidae; genus Caprella; species Caprella mutica. Next base: position 172,224 of record CANNZV010002205.1, on the reverse strand, counting down.
GCCTGCCTGTATTCATTCAGTAAGCTTTCACTAAATCGCTCGAGAAAAAAAAACACTTTACACTAACAACACAGGAGCTGTGCACATGTTAACCAGCAAAACCTAACTAAAGAACTGAATACAGTAAGCCATGAAGAATAAGAACGTCTATAAGTAATTATACTTATAATTATAATCTTTAAGGGGACCGTTCTAGGTTTTTTAAACATTTTTATTAATGAAGCTACGGTTCTGAAACTTGGTACCCAAATATAAAATTGAATTCTCAATCATCTTTGTTCATGGCATTTTTCGATTAGACCCACAGATAACGAGTTTTTCGAATATCGAACCGTTTCCAAAAAAGCCTAAGGCTGCGCGCAAACTAAAACCGTTATTGCGAGCTTGCTTGCGTGAAAACATGAGGGTCTCACACCAAACGCGAGAATTCACAGCGCGAGAAGCAAGCAGTCACTGAGTATATATAGGTATGGAGGTAGCATGCCTTGCAAGGAAAAGTGATCCCAAAAAGTGGCGCCATGGGCGTGTCTTCCCCCAATGCACCCCTACCACTCGGTGCAATGGGGTTGTATGCCCCTCCTCCAACGCTCAGTGCTAATCGAGTAACAGTCGAGGGAGGTTATGTTGTTCTGTACTGTTTGTAGGTATCATAATTTTGATAACAAATTATTAACCAATTGTGATATTCTATTTCTGAAAACATATTGTTTACTAATTGTCGCAATTGAAGAGATTTATGAGAACATTATTTTTTATAGTTTGCTTCGCATTCAATTTTATTGTATTTATATTAAAAGGTTCAACTATCCTAATTGTTTTAATCACGACTCATTTTTAACACTACTTTCTGGTTTAGAGGATAATGCTAAGGTAGGCTTCAAAGGCTTGCATGCTTCATTTACTATCTCTTCTCATTTTCCTTTTAGAGTTTTTGCTAGGTAGGAATTTAGGCTTCATTTACTTACTCATTTTCTTCTTCCATCTGTCAATTCCATCTTTCCCAATCCACATTCTTTTTAATTAAGTAACTGCTTTTCTGTATACCTGAGCATGGCTAACGAATCGTGGTAGATGAATTTGTTCACTGAGCCACTTTTCATTCTGACTGCCTCTTCGTGTCCCTTGTATCTAGCTTCCTTTTGATGTTAGCGATATAGTTTTTGGTTCCGAAACAGACTTCAATTCTTTGAGTCATAAGATTTAAGAATAAAAAAGTACAAAGTTGCATAGGTGGTTTTTATCATTATATATTATTAAACTCAATAGTACTGAATGTAAATGAAAATAATATGCTGCATTATAAGGTGGGAGATATTTAATCCCACCATGCAACTTGTGTTCATGAATGATATTTTTATGGCGGTTTACATATTGTCCCACCATGTAACATGTCACTCGAGGAAAGGAATGAAAGACTGGCTGCTTAAATTTCTATTCGTTTGAGTGGAGTTACAACGTGCCTGTGAATACAAGCTAAAATAAATTAAAAGTCCTAAATAACTACATTAAAATTCTCAATAAAACAATTCTTTAATATTCTCAATAAAACCATTCCATGAAATCTACCTTTTGCTAAACCAGATAGGAATTTATCATTATAACCACTGATGGTTTAGAATGGAACCTACTACCCTTTCTGAAAAGATACAAATGAAGTGGAGAGCTAAATACCTACCTAAATTGAACAAATAAAATAGAATCGCATTTAAATTTACTACCCATGGCTGCCACATCACATTATGGAATTAAAATGAATAAATTTAAAACAGGTAGCATATGCATTAAAACTTGCCCAAAAGAAGAAAGGTTGAAATTTTTAAAACCTAGATCCAAATTCTGAATTTCACCCATATATTTAAACTAAATAATGAACCAGAAAAACTTCACTTTCCCATAGTCAATATTTTCCTAAATTAATTTATTGTCTCCTACATCACAGATAATCACACTTCAATTAGTGTCACATACTCGCTGTAATGACTAGGCAGCCATACTATATAAAATTGTTATATAAAAGGCGATTCAAATAAACTACTTAATTAGTCAGAAAAAGACGCCAAACATATCTATATATAAACCCACACATGGCACCAAAATAATACTATTAAATGAAAACGCTGAATGAATAAATCCTCAAAATAGGCACAGTATACACATTAAAACTAACTTATCACGTTGAAGTAAAATGGCTAACTGATTTTAAGAAAACGCCGGCTCACGAGGATAGTGTTGCCGCAGTGTTGCCATCTATACATAAAAACAGACATCCTAAAAGTCGATACTAAAATACACTTTAATAAAATATAACCAGTAAAATTCGATAAAACTTAACGTGGAATATTATTCCACGACATTCCCCCCTGAAGGGTCTTCTGATGCCGGACATGGGATAAGAAGGACTGTGTCCTGCACACAGCGCTCTAGCTTCTTGACTCTGCCTTAGTTTGCATCCACCATCTCAAGAGTCACACTTCTTACGTGACCGTCTTCACTCTGTCTGGCAGAGACAATTCTAGCAATAGGCCATTCTCCTCTACCAGAGGATGTCTTCAGGAGAACTAAATCACCTGTACGTAAGGACCTCTTACTGTACCTCCACTTGCTACGTTCCTGCAAAGATTTTACGTACTGCCTCTTATGTCTCACCCAAAATTGTTCCGCCAAATAACTCACACGCTTCCATCTCTTCGCACCGTATTGCTGGAGATCGGTTGGTGATAGATCGGTGGCGGAAGAGTCTTCACCGGTCTTGAGTGTTAATAGCATTTGTGGGGATATAGCTATTGGGTCGTTAGGATCGCTCGATGGCAGATAAAGAGGAGTCATGTTCACAATTGCCGCACACTCCGAGAATAGGGTGTGGAGTTCGTCTCTGCTAAGATGTCTTCTATTAAGCTGCTTCATAGCACCCTCAAACACACGCTTGAAGGCGCCAATTTTACGCTCCCAAATACCAGCAGCGTGACTAGCACCAGGAGTGTTCAACTTCCAAACACAATCAAGATCGGCACATGCTTGCTTCAGATTGTCTGGTCCGATATCCCTCAGTATTTGATTCCGTGCTCCCACAAAGTTCGTCCCTCTGTCGGATCTGAGTCTCTTGCATGGTCCCCTAAGAGAGATAAATCTTCGATATGCCAACTTGAAGAACGAAATATCAAGAGCAGATAACGGCTCGATATGGATGGCGCGACTGGTTAAGCAAGTGAAGAGTAAGCCATAAATATTCTTAGTTGCAGAGTTCCTACGTGTAGATTTTCCTTCGTAAATATGGTAAGGTCCAAAAACATCAAACCCCACGTTCGTGAAAGGCGCACCATTCAATAGGCGATCCGCTGGGAGATCCGCCATTATTTGGGTTTGCAGTGGGCCACGAAGCTTCCTGCATATTACACATCGGTATAACATTTCCTTTATCACTTTGCATCCACTGTGTACATGAAAACCCGCTTACTGGAGAGCTCCTGATGTAATGTGTTTCCCCTGATGAAATATTTCTTCATGGCAATGATTCACCACCATACTTGTGACTTCATGCCTTTTAGGCAATAGTATTGGGTGTTTTGAAGAGAAATCGAGCTGGCTATTCTTCAGTCTGCCGCCGACTCTCACAATTTCATTCACATCCAAGAAAGGACACAGTGATGAGAAGCAGTGAAACTCCTTCAACGGCTGTCCACGCTTCAGTGCAGATAACACTTCGGGGAAACGAGACTTCTGAGCATGCTTTATTAATAGTTCCTCAGCTACCTGGGTGAAGTCAGTGTCATCCGCCTGCGTCTTTCTGACACGACCAAGAAGTCTAATAGTGAACTTGCAGACATTTGACAGCACAGACTTCACTCTTCGCCAGCTGCTGTATCTCTGGACTATACCATCAAGAGTGTCATTCTCCTCTCCCACGGCAGAAACCAGTACCTTGAGAGAGTTTTCAGTCATCGGAAGTTCGCCGATAAGGTCATCCCCATCATATTTCTTGAGAGATTCCTCCTTCAAGAATTCAGGTCCAGTCAACCAAATTGAGGTCTTAAGTTGTTCGGGGGTCATGGGTCTTGTCGCAGCGTCTGCGGGATTCATTTTGGACTCCACATACTGCCACTGACTAGCATTCGAAGTTTTCAAGATCTTATCGACCCTCGCAGTAACATACTTGGCGAATCTGTCACGAGTATTCCTCAAGTAGCCCAAGACCACTTTGCTGTCAGAGTAGTAAAAGGTTCTGTGAATGGGTCTGCGAATCTCCTTAGTCATATAGTTTGCGCATGCAGCAGCATCAACGGCAGCGCAGAGCTCACTGCGTGGCATGGAGGTGGCAGACTTGGGACACAGTTTTGAATTCCCATACAGAAAAGAAACTCTCACTTCTCCACTCTGATTGACAACACGCACATAGATGACTACACCGATGGCCAGGACTGAGGAATTGCAAAACACATGTAGCTCCATGCGTGGTGTCCCGATAGAGTTCCGAGAGAAGAAACTTCTAGGGATTGATATCACAATGGGTACTGACGCACATTTAATCCAGTCTCGCCATTTTTCCAAGTAAGTTTCAGACAAGACCTCGTCCCAGTCTATTTTCCCTTCCTTTTCTTGCTTAGACTCCATAATTATCTCCCTCTGAAGGCATTTCCCTCCAAGTATCACAGGAGAAACCATCCCAAGAGGGTCATAGAGACTGTTCAGGGTACTTAACATGCCTCTCTTAGTGTAGGGGTTCGAGGGAAAGCATATCTTGAATATGAATGAATCGCTGATGATACACCACTCAAGGCTCAATGTCTTCATACTCGACTTGTCTCCGAGGAAGATACGATTAGCTTTTTCAGCTAACTCACTCTCAGGAAACCTTGAAAGTACCTCGGGACAGTTAGAACATATCTTATGCAACCTGAGGTTGAAAGTCCCCAAAATACTTCTACATCGAGTGAGGATCTCTACGGCCTCATCTGCAGATTTCGCTGCTGCCAGCAAGTCGTCAACGTAGAAGGAATTGAAGATGCAGTCACAGGCTTTTGAGTTTTCTTCATTTCGGACTAATTTAGTGGTGTGCCTTAAACCATACGTGGCAACCGCTGGGCTGGACTTGTTACCAAACACATGCACCTTACTTCGGTAAGGCACAAGTTCATTGCGTGGGTTATTCTGGTCCCACCAAAAGAATCTCATGAAGTCACGATGTCTGGGATCAACGTAGAACGAATGGAACATTCTTTCGACATCCGCAGCAAAGCCCACAATACCAAGACGAAATCTCGTGAGAACACCAACAATTCTGTTATTTTCGTCAGGTCCCTGGAGTAAACAGTCATTCAGGCTTGTGCCGTTGTACCTAGCACTAGAGTCAAAGACCATACGAATCTTGTTTTTCTGGTCTATTGGGAATACTGGAACATAAAAGGACTCCATGTAGAGCTGGCTTCTTGGCACTTTCTCAACTTGACCCTTTGCTATGTAGTCTCCTATGATCTCGAGGCAGCTAGCTAACTTTGCTGGATCTCTCTGTATACGACGAAGCGTATTAGGAGACCTCATAAAGACGGACCTCTTATTATCAGGGAGAGCTGCTCCATCAAGAAGGGGAAGGGGGAACTGCAGAGGACCAGTCTCTGTGACTTTCACCTCGTTTCTCATCAGGTCTAAGAACTGTTGCTCATCCTTGGAGTGACCGAGTTCCTCATCATCAGGATACTCTCTGAACACCTCCAAGCCACGAGTGATGTCTGTACTTGACTGAGGGAAATCATTCTTGGCAACGTAGTGTTCGAAGTCACAAGCTATCTTCAGGCACTTGGTATCTTCGTCATGTTTTCGCTCTAAACATGCAGGACCCACCAGAGACCATCTGAGAGGAGATCTGTAGACATATGGATGATGAGAACCGTAAGATCTTCCTCCCATGGCTCCACCACAGTCGGCCCCCACCAGGATTAGAACCTCTATGTCCTCGTCCAATGAAGGGAAACGTTTGGCGTAACTTCTTATATGAGGATGGGATGCTACTAGTTCGGGACTGGCGACTTCTTTCTTACAAGTCGTTAGATACGGATTTGTTCTGAGAGGAGGGAGATCTATCCACGATCTTTCAGTAATTCCCCTTATCTGAAAATCAAAGATCCGGTTACCCTCTATCTTCGTCTGGTAACCAGAGGTTGTAGTTAATTTGTAAGTAATGGCATCGCCCTCAATTCTAAAATGTTTCAACACTTTCGGATCTACTAGAGAACAATTACTTTGATCGTCCAAGATCGCAAGGCAACGTAAGGAACCAGGTCTATGTTTTATTTTCAAATCTACGATCAGTGTTTTAGAGCAAATTCTTACACTCTCTTCGTTATGACATATCTGAGCACAAAATGAATTCAATTGTCGAGAATCTTTATTGATATTACTAGGCTTATTTGATCGATTGAAATCTCTAGTATTGGATCTTTGATTAGGGAGTGCAAGGAAGTTAGGATTGGACTTGAAATTATGGAACTTATCTGAATTTTCCCTGTGCAGGATTGTAGGGTGCCCCCTTTGACATCTCTCACAGGACACATCAACCTTGCAATCTCTCGCTTGATGGTTGGGTTGTAGGCACTTGTAGCAGAGCACGTTGTCTCTCATAAACTGCCTTTTATCTAGATAGGACATACTGCCAAACTTGCTGCAATTCTCCAGTGTATGGCCATCAACCTTATGAAGAATGCACTCCTTAGTTTCATCCGACTTCGAAGCCAGAACTTTCACATGACGAGTGGCAACTGTAACGTTTTCCTGTGTGAACCCTGGCATGTTGAGCTCTGAAACATAGTTTCCCAGGAACTTCACAAATTCTCTGAATTTTGGGAGAGCTCCATGCTCTTCTCTGTGGGTGAAACACTTTGTTTGCCACCTGCTGCGAAACTTATCTGGTAACTTGTCAAGGATTACCTGTGTTCCACTTGGTAGATCAAACGCATAAAGATCTGGACACTGCCTCATACTGGTGAGAACTAAGTGACAAAGTTCCAAGAGATCTTCCAGCAGAAAAGAGTTCCTACAAGTTTTCAGAGTGGGGAACTCTCGTACCTTTTCAATGATACAGTTAGACACTCTCTCGCTTGATCCGTACCTCTCCTCAAGAGTTTCCCAGAGATCTCTCAAGGCCAAATCTGGATCCAAAGCCCCTGACTGAATTCGACTCGTCACCAAGGACCTGGGACGGTTTTTTGTGTTAGCTTGAAGAACATACATAGACTCTTGCGGGTCTGCCTCTGACTCTCCCAGTTTACGAGTAATTTGAGTCTTCCAGCACCAAAACTTGAGGGGTTCACCGTCAAAAGGATTCCAAAGTCCTCTCAGTAGTTCGTGCTTGAGGTGCCTTCGATTTGAACCATCTAATCTCTGGCGACCAGAGTAATTCACTAACTCAGGCCTCTCTATCAATTTTTGAGCCGAAACAACAGTCTCCCTTTTAGCTTCAGTTGGCTCCTCCACACGCTTGCTGGGATTAAGATAATCATCAGAATCCTCAATCAATCTCTCCACAACATTTTCCACTTGCGGGGTTTCACGGAGGATTGAAGTTAATGGCTGTTTCCTTATTTTAGAGATGGCACCATTAGAGAAACAAGTCTTCTCATAACTAGCAATAGACTTAAGCATCCGTCCAAATCTCGCACCCACCAGGTTTTCATTCTGGCTGACAGGAGGCAAACCGATTGCACCCTCACTTTTTGTTTTTGGAGGCTCCTCGATATGAGCTTCTTCTATTCTTCTTGAAACGAGAGTGGAACTAGGTACTGCAGGGTTCACTGTCGAGTCGACAGGAGGCACTGGCAGACATGCAAGAGAGTGATTGTCAGTCTTTTCTGAGGCATGCATATGCAACTGACTGACATGAGCATCCTCTCCCTCAGTAGAGTCCTCTAGCAGATCATTTGATGGGAATCCACATGACCCAGGGGCCTGACTACCATTGCCAATGGTCGACTCAACTTCCACACACAACTCCTGCAGTTTCTTGTTGTGAGCGCGAACTGCGGCTCTACTCTCTACGTAGATCAACTGGATTCTGTTTGATCTCACCTCTTTTTTTCTGTTGTAACTTCCATTACTAAGGTACCACTCTGCTAGTGCTTTGTTGCTGATTTCAAATTTCTTGCATGAAGTTTTTATTTTCGAGATCTCAGCTTTTATTTCTTGGACAGTTTCTACAGAGTGGTCCATATTAGACAGAATACGTATCAAACTGTCTCTATCTCTGTCCTCCTCGGCTTCCAAAACTTTAAGGGATGGCTTTCCCATTTTGTAAAGATTAGTGACTGTTCCACCAAGGCCGGTCTCCAAGTATGTACTTCTCCACCAAGACTGCACTCCCAGTCCGCACTGTCACTCGAGGAAAGGAATGAAAGACTGACTGCTTAAATTTCTATTCGTTCGAGTGGAGTTACAACGTGCCTGTGAATACAAGCTAAAATAAATTAAAAGTCCTAAATAACTACATTAAAATTCTCAATAAAACAATTCTTTGATATTCTCAATAAAACCATTCCATGAAATCTATAAACTTACGGACTGTGGGAGTGTTTGGGAGAATGAGATATTGTACAAGAGACCTTTTGCTAAACCAGATAGGAATTTATCATTATAACCACTGATGGTTTAGAATGGAACCTACTACCCTTTCTGAAAAGATACAAATTAAGTGGAGAGCTAAATACCTACCTAAATTGAACAAATAAAATAGAATCGCATTTAAATTTACTACCCATGGCTGCCACATCACATTATGGAATTAAAATGAATAAATTTAAAACAGGTAGCATATGCATTAAAACTTGCCCAAAAGAAGAAAGGTTGAAATTTTTAAAACCTAGATCCAAATTCTGAATTTCACCCATATATTTAAACTAAATAATGAACCAGAAAAACTTCACTTTCCCATAGTCAATATTTTCCTAAATTAATTTATTGTCTCCTACATCACGGATAATCACACATACTCGCTGTAATGACTAGGCAGCCATACTATATAAAATTGCATCAATACCAAGGCGATTCAAATAAACTACTTAATTAGTCAGAAAAAGACGCCAAACATATCTATATATAAACCCACACATGGCACCAAAATAATACTATTAAATGAAAACGCTGAATGAATAAATCCTCAAAATAGGCACAGTATACACATTAAAACTAGCTTATCACGTTGAAGTAAAATGGCTAACTGATTTTAAGAAAACGCCGGCTCACGAGGATAGTGTTGCCATCTATACATAAAAACAGACATCCTAAAAGTCGATACTAAAATACACTTTAATAAAATATAACCAGTAAAATTCGATAAAACTTAACGTGGAATATTATTCCACGACATAACAAATGTAACAAAATAGGTAAGTTAAACCTCTTACATATATATTGATTGTGTTTGTAAATAAAATACTTTTATTCATTATTTACTTCCGTTGTATGGTAATTAATATCCATGCTGATCAGATGTCAACAAGAGTTATAAGTATATTTATATTTTGCATTCAATCTAATAGAATGATCAAGTCGTGATCGACGTCACACTAAGTTTCTGGATATACGTGTATGGGCTAATTTAATCTCAAACTTGCAATAAATTAGTCGAAAGTATATGCTTTAACCAACCCATGGATAAATTCTTATATTTTTTATGGTTTAATAGTATTTTTTGTTGTGAATTTATTATGATTTGAGCATTCTCTCTGTTCATCTTTTTATTACTGTAATGAAATTATAGTTTTAGTGAGATGTCAAAGCAAAGTTAGTAATCAAATCATACACTTTTTCATCATAGAAATTATCTGTATTCGTCATTTAAGTAACTATTAAATCTTTAGAAAGTAGGGTTTCAAAAAATGCACGAGGCAGAGAGTTGTTAAATGAGGTGCGTCTCACACGTACATCCTCTCCTTTCCGTACATTCTGTTAAACTGATGCAAGGAAGTTATAGTACTAAGGAAGCGGTGTAACGGCTAAACCAACAACGTTTAAGCGTAACCATCGTGTTAACACCTTGTTGTTAGCAATTAGTCAAGTGAGCTTCCTTGTCTCTCTTCGCTTCAGTCAAAACAGCTTCCTTGGCGTCTTGTTGTTGTTCCGCTGTGTCGTGTGGTGACGTCACAGCACACATATGACGTCACCCTAGCAACAGACTGACAGTTCAGGGAGCATTCGTACACGGCCAGTGACGCTTGAGAAACGAGGGAGGGTGCACGCATGTAGCACGTGCTCCACCAAACGCTTATTTAAGTCATTAACATTGTATCTGTTGCCTAAATATTCATCAATTAATCTTCTTACATCAGTTAAATGTCCATAGATGAGAAAATTATTGAGCAAAATGATCAGATACCTAAAGTATTTTGAAGAATAATGTGTAAGTTAACATCAGCTGTTGTGCTAACGAGAACCGTTACTCAACTTACTCAGTCAGGTCTGAGAGCCACTCACACACGTGTACTCTCCCTGCGATAACCACTGCGATTATACTTTAACGGTTCTATTTTTTTCACTTTTTAATAACAGGTTAATTATAACTTTTCATATACTTGTATTTAAATCAACTTAAAATAATCAAACTTAACTTAATTCAAAACAAAATAACTCAATCCCTCACTTATATAATATATTTTTGTCCCCGAACACAGGAATCGAAGTGTTCGCGACTATTATTTGAAAGAATATATGTGATATATGGAGTAAATTTGATAATTATCATCATTTTAGATATGAATGATTGAAATCATTGTTTAGTAGTGTATTTATATTATTTGATTGAATTTTTTGTAAGTAAAATTAAATAAATATTTATATTTAAGAATAAATGTGATAAGTTATTTACAATACTATATACCTAGGTATTAGGTACTGACTAGGGTAAGTTCCGGATTATCGAACGGTTCCACATTTTCGGACACTATTAATTATAATCAATATACCTTGGGTAACTATTGTAATTATTATTTACCTCTCATTGTAATCATTAGTTTTTTATTACTTGTTCGTAAATGTGTAACAGCCCCATAACTTAGAACTTATCTTATAAATAGGTATGAATTATTTGGTTGTTTTTCCTAATTATATTAGGTAGTAAACATAGGTAGTAACTAGTAGGTACCTAGTAAATATTAAAACATGCAGTATTCTATTTATTATAGGAAACAGTAACTGTAAGTGAGCGTCAAACGTATATCTACGTAGATAATGGAAATATACGAAATTTAAATTATGAAAGACCTATCATGATCTACGAAAACTCCCACTTTGCGAGTACTAGAAGTGTCTGATAACCGAGACGTTTCTCTAGATATGTACTAGGTATTATATTGTGTAACTCAGGTTAGATATCAAGGTAAACATTTATATTAGGTATGTAATCGGCTTTATAAAATATCTAGATAAATATTTATATTGAGTATATATCGTCCCTAGGTATCTAATTGCGCATTTATATTATATAATCAGCTTAGTACCCAGGTAATAATATTTTTAACCATGCTTGTCTCTAAAATTGTTGGTATTAAGTATTAACTATCAACATATGATATTAATTAATTAAACTGTTAATAATAAAAAAATAATATAACCGCTATAGTATAATTGCAGTGGTTATCATTTTTTTTTGGTGCGGAGATACACACACCCTCCCCAAGTGACATCTGACAAGTAACTGCTTGCTTCTCGCGACGCGCAGCATGAAATCATCTTCAGAGTCAGTTGTCGCTTTCAAGCTTTAATGCAAGCTTTCGCGCTCGCTCTTAATGCTTTGTGTGTGCGCAGTTTAATAGGAATAACATGTAGCACGGTTCATGCCCGCAAGCTTTCCTGCCCGCTTCACGCGAAAACGCTTTTGGTCTGCGCACAGCCTAAGGCTTCTATAATTTTAAGGTTACGGAATTGTTTTTTTTTTGCATTTGATTCTCCACGGAATTCTTTACAACTGTGAAAAGCGTTTTTCTCTTATTTTCTAATTGGTTTTCGAAAATAAAAAAACTATTCACGTTGTAGAGAATTTTGTGAAGAATCGAATGCAAAAAGAAAAACAATGCCGTAGCTTCAAAATTATAAAAGCCTCAGGCTTTTGAATACCAGAATTTGTAACTTTTCAGAAGTGCATGAAAATTAAAAAGGAACAGTTCTGTACATGGTTGGTGAAGAGATGAAAAACCCTTATTCTCAACTTCATTCCCTCATAAAAAAATTAGATTCTTTGTTTATGAAAAATTATTTCTATATTTATTAGTAAACTCTGCAATTTCGTAATATTTAAAGTTGAAGCCTTGCCTAATAATATAATTTGAATCAATTCCTTGCATCAAATACAATAAGGAAATTTAAAGAACAATCTAGTTATATCATTTATTTTGCCTGACAATCACAATGTACATATAATTTATATATATTACAAGCAACAATTATATATATAAGCAATACAATCTATAAAAAGGTCCTTTTATTCTACACAAGTAAAAATAATGGAAACAATTGATGCCATAATGTTTACATATCAAGTAAAGTAATCAATCTATAAAAGATAGTTCTTTTGAAAATTGAAGTTAGAATTCAATTGAATTCTATGATTCTTGAAGACATTTTTAAAGTAGACTGTAGTATCTCCAAATCAAAATCAATGCAAGGACAACAAGGGATAGAGACAGTATTATGTGTAATCAATAACTCTCTCACTACCAAAGAATATAAGACTAAGTAAATTCATAATGATTACAAACTGTACACTAGTTAGACAAATAAACATATACAGCATTATTCATAATGCTAGAACAGAAAAAACTTAACAACCATATTCCTACTCTCAAACTTCGCTTTCTGCACCGGCGCTTAAATTGCAGCGGTTTCTCCGCCATGAGCTGCTCAATATTCATAAATAGGTCCATATGACATTTAATTAGGATGAAAATATTATCACCACATTTACAGGTAAAGCTCTTAAAATGGACGATCTTTGAAAGTACAACCCCATACGAAGGACAAGAATGTTCGTTCTACAGGACTGCATGTCGCTACAACGACCTCTTTAAATTATATTGTTTAACATATTTTCTATCCATCTACCAAGTATCTAGTCAAACAACAGCGAGAAGCGTTAAAAAAATGGTAGACATGATATAAATGAAAAAAGACAAACCGTAGTCCAAATTACAATAGTTCGGGGCACAAGGGACGCCACCCCCTTCTCTTCCATTCACCACATACAGCTTCAGGATAGAACCCCTAGGGGCTATTCAAAGATATTACAATTTACAAAATAACAATCAATACTTTACTGTATTGGAGAAAATAAAAACTCAACGGGAAATCCGTATGATCAGAGGTTATTTAAATAATAATTAAATACCTCCAGCGTTGAGTTTAAATAACCTCTGATAACTTTAAAGTATTGTTGTCAGATTATTTAAATATTTTTATCTAGTTACCATTTCTCTATAAATTTTCTTTGATTAGAAAAGTTCTATAGAAAATAAAATGAGGTGTAACTATTCTATATTAGTTAGAATGGTTACAGTAATTTTGTACATTTATATATAATTAAGTTTAAATATAAGATTTCCATTGAAATTTTCCTTTAAGAACAATCCGAGATTGTTTAGCTTCATTAGAGTTTTTTTGAAAGACTGTTAAAGAAAATTTACAGTTTGAATCCCAAACTAAACTAATAAATGTGACGTTTAAAGGAACGCAGATAGCTTTTTCGCTACTTGTACTGGGCGTTGTACGAGCTTTACTTGTATGTATAACATAGTTCATATTACATTTAATAGACCCGTAAAGTACAGACTGCCCAATTATTTATCGAAGAAATATTTCTGTTGTTCCTACAGGGATAAAATTAGGCTCATAAACATTTGAACAGATGACTATTTAATTACTCTTGGAAAGTTACGAGTAATTTTACACAATTCATACTCTTACAAAATGCACGGTTATGCAACCATTGCTTGTTAATTAACTCCTAACTTTTTTTATAGCAATGCATTTCAATGAACTTTACAGCAATAAATACGGTTAAATATTAGGTAGACACAATTAAATTAAAAATATAATTAGTCAGCTGTAGAGATATCCATGAGCCTCCGTACGAATAACATAAGAATATTTTCTTGATAAACTGAAATGGAACACACTGTCAACTTCAGTTTAAACAACTAGCAAATTTTTACACTATTGACTACATTTGAAAATGATAGTATCACACTTTTCTTTCAATTAACATAATCATAAATGTTTCCTTTTTCCTCAGCGTGTTACACTCTTAATATTAGCTTTATGAGTATTAGACGATATCTTTTTTGAATTTGGAATAATTTATATTGAATTTGATACAAAAAGACCAAAACTAAGTAAAGCATACACTCAAAATTTGTTATCACTATATACAACTTAAAACAATTGTAATAAAATTTGAAAGTTAGCTAATAGTGAAACAGTAAATTTGAATTGACACTATCTTTGTATGTATTATGCATGCTAATGCACGAATACTTCCTATTAACAATTTACTTACTAATGGTCATCTTTTTTTGTTTCTACGAAAAGGAAGAGCAAATCAAAAGTACTTTTAATATATTGCCTTAAAGCTACAAGGTATTAGTATCTAACATCTAAAATTTCATTCCAATTGTAGCCTAATTTGCATTCTTAATGGTGGGTTTTTTTTGTTTATTTCGGTTATCTTATACAATCATCATTGTCTAAAATTTTTCGAAGAGATCCTGGAATATTTTTCAACTTACTGGCACTAAGAATGAAATTTGGTGTTATCAATAGTTGGTTTAAATTTCCTGCCAAAGATTCTTACGAGCTCACAGATATTTCACTACTGAGTTTTTATTGTTATTACTATTATTATTATCAGGGTGACCCAAAAAAAGGTTGGTAAAAGTAAACGCTTATAACTCAAAGAATATTAAACGTAGAACGATGAAATAAAAATTAAAAAACACAGGAAAGAATACAACTTCAAGTTTTATTTAGATTACAATAAATGTTCAAAATGACCTCCTCGCTGTTGCTCAACGTTTTTCAAAATTTGCGGTTACTGCAGCCAAGGTATCCTGGTCAATTAGAACGAGAGCTTCACGATCTGCTATCTTCAGATCGTTAAGGCTGCTTGGTTCCAAAGCACAATTTTAACCAATCTCTAGCAATTACCGAAGTGCGCGCAGTAGCGCAGTCTTGCTGGAACCATATATCTGGAGTGATATCAACATTTTCTTTTCCGTCCAGAATGACCTTTGTTTTGGTTCAGAATCGTCCCTGTATCTTTCCACTTAATTATCAACTTGTTGATTGTGTTGAGACTAACTTTTTGTCTGTAGTGGTTGAAATAAGCTCTCTTTATTTTGGTTGGTGAAGCTGTCAGGTAAATTTTTCAACAACGAAAACTCGTTACTCAGAAGTTAACTGCATTGTAGGGTGGAACTTGTTATTTAAAACAATGAGTTTAAACTATGAAATATATAGAACATGGATACCAAATAAAACTTGAAGTTGCATTCTTTCATGTGTTTTTTCGTTCTAAGTTTAATATTCTCAAAGAGTTATAAGCGTTTACTTTTACCAACTCTTTTGGGGGTCACCCTGTATATTTTTTAGCTAGGTACCTGCAGTAGCTAAGAAAATATTTCTTTTCACCTGGTTGGTAGTGTGGAAAATGTACATTTGAATAATTTTAGCTATTTTACTGTAAACTCAAGAGGTTCGAAGAATGGTTAGGATTGGACAGATAATGTCTGAGTATCGATATCTATAATCGGTAGGTGTTCATCTAGTGATTGAGTGTCCACTTCAATTTTGATATTACCATTGTGAACACATTCATGACTATCAACAGTAGATGAATTGAGAAATGCGTAATCACAGTAATTGCACTTGAACGGTTTTCCATGATTGTGAACACTTTGATGCCCCTTGAGACCAGATGAATCAGTGTACGCCTTGTCACAATAATTGTATATAAACGGTTTTCTACAAGTGTGAACCCTTTGATGCCTCTTGAGATCAGATTGCTGAAGGAATGCCTTGTCACAATAATTGCATTTGAATGGCTTCTCACCAGTGTGGAAACTTTGGTGGTATTTGAGATTAAATGATTTGTAGAATGCCTTATCACAATAAGTGCATTTGAATGGTTTATCACCAGAGTGGAGTCTTTGATGAGTTTTGAGATGAGATGGATCAGAGAATGCCTTATCACAGTTGTCGCACTTGAATGGCTTTTCACCAGTGTGAAGTCTTTGATGTCTTGAGAGAGTAGATGAACCAGAGAATGCTTTATCACAATAACCAAATTTGAACGGCTTTTCACCAGTGTGAACTCTTAGATGACTTTTGAAATGAGACGAATTAGTAAATACTTTATCACAGAGATTGCATTTGAATATCTTTTCTCCAGTATGAAGTCTTTGATGTTTAGTGAGACCAGTTGATTGAGAGTATGCCTTATCGCAATAACTGCATTTAAATGGTTTCTCACCAGTGTGAACACTTTGATGACTATTGAGAGAAGATGAATCAAAAAACGCCTTATCACAATAATTGCATTTGTATGTCTTTTCTCACTTTTATATTCATACTCTCTAAAATACAAATTTTAAAACATAGCTATACAGCAATGGAGCAAGTCACCGCCCGCCGGTCACTGCTGTATGTTTACTCCAAGGACACGTTTCAAGATACCAACAGTGCCCTTGAGTGCCGATAGTTGAACCTCTTCATATTTTGGATTCCCAGGGATCGATTCTAGATACTTAATGAGGTTATCACCTCTACCCTCCACACTCTCCTACACTCATAACTCAACTGCTGGTACTTAGTCACCTTCTCTCTCTCTGCTCTGCTGATACCACCATCATTAGGTACACTGACATCTATTATGAGGCCTGTATTAGTCTGTTTGTCAACTATTACAAGGTCTGGTTTGATTGCTCTATTTTGGATGTAGTTTGCTGTAGGGATTATTCTGTCGTAGTGAACTATTGCTTGATGGTTCTCAATGATAGGTTGTGGTTCATGTTCCCACACCTTATCTATTGCTTCTATCTTGTAGTGTTTGCATATGATCCAGTGTAGGTATTTGCATTTGGTCATGTCTTGTAGTGTAGTGGCCCTCTGATAACAGTGTCTGGCATCCAGAGATCAGGTGTCCCACACTCTCTAGCTCTGTGTGACAGAATCTACATCTGTCATTCTGCCCAAGACCAGCCATCACCTTAAAAGCGTTCGTCATCAAGCCTAGGTCTTGGGCAGCCATGATCATTCTCTCTCCATCAAAAAGTAGCCATCCCTTCTTCAACCACTCCAGCGACTTGGCTTTGTCTACATAGTCCTTATCTAACTCTTCCTTGTAGAACATAGCTCGCTTGTGTCTTCCCCACTCAACCTCCATCTCTTTCTGTACCTCCACCACATACTTAGCTCTCTTCCTCCTAGCAATATCCACCGCACGTCTGTCTTCCGTCTCCTCCTCTACCGCAGTTTCCCCTCTCAAAAAAATCTCAGCTAGCTTCAAGATTGAGGTATTGGATGAGAGTTTTGATTGAAATTGTTTGATTATATGAATTCTGGGGTTTGTTGAGCTGTTGATGTACTGTGCTAGGCTAACTATTGTTGCTCTGTGTGTCAAGTTTATCTCTGTCAGTCCCATTCCTCCCTTGCTTCTTGGGAGATATAGGCGGGAGAGGCATTGATTTCTGAATATCATTTTGTTGAGTGTGAGGATTTTTCTGGTTTTGACATCTATTGCATTTATGGGTCCTTGTGGCCAGTCTATTGTTCCTATGCTATAGGTTATAACAGGAATTGCAAGTTGGTTTATGGCAGTTATTTTATTTTTCGGTGTGAGATGGGTTTTGCAGATTTTCTTGATGCGTCTATAGTATTCTTTCGCTATTTTTTCTCTCATTGATTGGTGGTCTATTTTTTCATTTTCCTCTATGCCTAGGTATTTGTATGTCTGGTCCCCCTCCAATTCTCGTATCTCTTCGCCTTCTCCCCTGTCCATGTTTACAGCTGCTACCTTTCTGCCCTTGCACACTTCTCCAGCCCAAAACTCATTCCTATCGCCACAATAAACTCCTCCACTTTCCCAACCAAACTATTCAGCTCTCTTTCTGTAGCTGCATAGAGCTTCAAGTCATGAACTCTTTGATGTCTATTAAGAGAAGATAGATGAGAGAATATCTTATCACAGGAATTACACTTGAATTCTTTATCACCAGATTGATATCATGGATGGCTATTGAGATCAAATGACAGGAAGAATACCTCATCACAGGAATTGTTTTTACTTGTATTATCATCAGTGTGATCTCTTTGATGGCTATTGAGATCAGATGACAGGAAGAATACCTCATCACAGGAATTGTTTTTACTTGTATCATCATCAGTGTGATCTCTTTGATGGCTATTGAGATCAGATGACAGGAAGAATACCTCATCACAGGAATTGTTGCTTGTATTATTATCAGTGTAAAATCCCTCACTAGGTGGAAGAGTTCAAATCTTTAGCTAGCAGTAATTTTTGCCAGCATTGTAACTTCTGGTGTCTAAACTTTTAAATGTTCATTGGCTGATTTGTTTAAGTTGGAAAAGAAGTTTAATTTGAGGTGAGCTGGTTTTTTTTTGTGATTAATTTTGTGATTAATTAAAGTGAATTGATAATATTTTTCATGTTTAAGTAGTATTTTTTCTGATGTATTTTTATTTGTATCTTTCTAGTTACTTTGGCGTGTAGCCCGCTGTGAATATTAAACCCAACCAGAGTGTCAGTTCATGCATTGTTTGATTAGGTTAGGTTTTAAATAATAGTAAAATATAGTTCTATTTCCATGCCTCTTTCACTTATTGAGCCACGTACTTCTTGGAGCATACGCATAGTAAACTCTGGTTTCAGTCTAACAATTATCAGCCAAACAAACTAACCTGAGCCTTAGGCTAACTAAAACTTAAAGGTTCTTAGAAGTTTTAACAGTAACTCAAATTAATATTTTAAGATCAGAGGCGGCTCAGCCACCTAGTTGCGAAGCTTTAATTATTCCTATTAGGTTGAATGATTTTAATATTTCGTGTCTCTAGTTCGGCAACCTAGTTGTCTAACTGTACTATTCGGATCGCGATAATTTTATAGAATATAGATGAGATTTTATTAGTCTGAAGATTTGTTAGTTATAGCGATATTGTTGTTGTTCGGCAACCTAGTTGTCTGACAATTGTATGTTCACTCTGGTTGTGGTTTGGGCTTGTGCTTGTTTAGGCCCCTGGACTTGACGCCTGTTTCTGCTGGTGCCACTGGACTTGCGCCTGTTTCTGCTGGTGCCACTGGACCTGCGCCTGTTTCTGCTGGTGCCACTGGACCTGACGTGCCTGCCTGATTTGGTTTTCACAATTTAAGTTTCCCCTGTTTGAAGGCTGTCACTCTTGCATTTGATGAACGGGCAGGATGAGTTTTGCCTAATTTTATTATTTTGAGAGTATAATTTCTTCATTCAAGGTAAAGATAACGGCATTGAAATTTTTTCAGTTAGCGGTTATTTTTCCGGCATTTGGCCAATTTTTGTTTACGTGCAATATTTTGAGTAGAGAGTTACTAGATTGAGTGATATTTAGATTTTTTGTGTACGGTGTAGGGTGTCAGAACCTGCAATAATTAATGTCACTGATATTTTGAGGTATTTAAATAATTAGCCCAGTTTGGTAAACTACTATACTTGCAAGATTTTCGATATAATTACTTAAGTGGAATATAATTATACTCTAGGGAATGCAGGTTCCTATTTTGCACATTTAGAAACTTTAAATATTGTGGCTAAATTTATAGCACATGTTTAAATTCTTGTTATTTTGTTGATTAACTAGAATGGAAGAGATAAATTGTGCAAATGACCGTAATGTGAGTGAAGATGGGGGATTGAGTGAGGCGATTGATGGTGCAGGCGAGCCGTTCAGGAATGACTGCTTGAGTGAAGCTGACAGGGCATTGAGTGATTTGGAGTCTCGTGTGGATGAGTTACGTAAGTGTGGAGAGTCTATAACTTCACGCCAAAAGGCCTGTCTTCCCATTTTAAAGGAGAGTTGTGTTGACCTTGATAGGTTGGTAAATAGGGTGACTTGTGATTTGAGTACGTTCCGTGCTGTTGTAAGTGGATCTTCTGGTGTTGTACCTTCCGATAAGAAGCTCGCATGGGATAGAAAGATATCTTCGATTGATAGATTGTTAGATGGTGCACAGAGGATAGTTGCAGAATCTAATGGTAAGGATGATGTCATGTCTGTTATCAGTAGGCTAAGCGATGCTGGGTCTGCAGCTACTATAAGAAGCATCTCTGCCGTAAAAAAGCCCAAGCAGAGGCAAGATTGAAATTTTGCGACGTAGTTGCTGAGCTGAAAAGACAAGAGCTAGAGTTACAGCTTTGCAAAGACAAGATGGAAGCAGAAGTTCAATTGGAGGAGGCTAGACTGGAAAATATAGCGCTCGATGCAATCGATAGGAGGTATAACCTATGTCCTGATGAACCAACTAGATTTTACCATATAGCTGGGTGCAGATCTGTCAAGAGCAGTGGTTCGAGATGTAAGTCTGATATCGCGCTTGGCAAAGGAAAGCTATCTAATCACAATGTACTAGGTGATGGCGATAATTCAGTATTCCGAAAGGTGACTGCTCCTGTGAGTTTTAAAAATTGCCAAACTCCTGATCCATTCTCTGAGAAAGTGGGCGAAAGTTTCGTGAACAACTTGATCAGATCACAACACCTACTGCCCATCGTGATGAGTCATTAATCAATGGAGAGACTAACTGCAAGGGGATTATACAGGGTCTTGCTGGTCTCACTAAAAGGATGTTGCTGCCTGTGAGTGCTCCACCCAGGTTTTCGGGAGATCGTATTGACGAGTACTTGCCTTTTAAAACCTCATTTGAGAACTTGATTCATTGTTATTGCTCTACGGATCAAGAACGATTTCAGTACTTGCTACAGTTCACAGAGGGGGCAGCACGCGAACTCGTGACGAGTTGCTTCAGGAGTAGTCCTTCGGAATCCTATGCGATGGCTCTCAAAACATTGGAAGACGAGTATGGTAGTATTCACGATCTTGCACGACATCACATGAACGTGCTGAAGGCTTGGCCATCTATTAGGGCTGAGGATGGTAATACTCTGAGGAAGTTGTTTATAAGGCTGATGAGCATCAGAAATATGATGCACAAAAGAACAGAATTTTCGTAGTTTGACCATCCTACAGAGATTAGGATGGTGATAGACAAGTTGCCTCAACCATCCATATATAAGTGGCGGGATCATGCATTGCGTTTGAGACGTATCCATGGAGAGTGCAATTTTTCAGACTTAGTGGAATTCGTCAAATACTTGTCGGATGCAGTTAATCAACCGGTATTTGGCGAAATTAAAAGGAATGATACACGAAACAATTTGGTCTCCGCTTGCCCTAGGAGAATTTATGTCAGTCAGTTGTCGGAAAACAATGAACAGTTTGTTCAGGAAGAGAGAGAGCAGGAAATAAAGAATTCTGGTATTCGATACGGGTGACAAAATTCTGTTGATAGCTTCAGTTACTGCCGTAGAGTTGGTCATGTGCTGAGCGAATGTATGAAGTTTGTTTCACAAATGAAGCTATGTTTTCGCTGTTTGAAGGGAGGTCACACCAGAAGTAGATGTTACATGAAGATAAGGTGCAAACGGTGCAATAGTGATGATCATGTGACAGCTTTCCATGATGATGAACAAAGGAATGATGATCAGTCTGTAATGCTTAGTTTGTTGGTACAAAGTGTTCTATCCCCTTCAGTTCTTGAGTTCGTAGATTCTATTGATGGTCTGCTATTGTTGTTAGGTTTCTGGCACGACCTGTAAATATGCTCATTCCTGTTTGTAAAGTTTGATAGAAGTGAGAATGAGCTGGGTTGTGGATGAGTTTGAAAGATTTTGGTTGGTAAATTTATTATTCAAAGGTTGTGAAAGCAGTATTAGGTCAAACAGGTTCCCTCTGTATTTTTTTTGTTTAGTTTATTTAGGTAAATATAGAGTAGCTGTTTGTTGAATGAGAAAGTAAGCTTTTTTTTTTTTTTGATCGGCTATTTCTTGTGAGGGTCTTATGTAGTCTCTTAGTGTTAAGAGCTGTCTGTATCGGTTTAAAAATTGAGATTGCTACTTTCAATTTTGTCGGGGGGTGTAAAATCCCTCACTAGGTGGAAGAGTTCAAATCTTTAGCTAGCAGTAATTTTTGCCAGCATTGTAACTTCTGGTGTCTAAACTTTTAAATGTTCATTGGCTGATTTGTTTAAGTTGGAAAAGAAGTTTAATTTGAGGTGAGCTGTTTTTTTTTGTGATTAATTAAAGTGAATTGATAATATTTTTCATGTTTAAGTAGTATTTTTTCTGATGTATTTTTATTTGTATCTTTCTAGTTACTTTGGCGTGTAGCCCGCTGTGAATATTAAACCCAACCAGAGTGTCAGTTCATGCATTGTTTGATTAGGTTAGGTTTCAAATAATGGTAAAATATAGTTCTATTTCCATGCCTCTTTTACTTATTGAGCCTCGTACTTCTTGGAGCATACGTATAGTAAACTCTGGTTTCAGTCTAACAATTATCAGCCAAACAAACTAACCTGAGCCTTAGGTTAACTAAAACTTAAAGGTTCTTTGAAAGTTTTAACAATCAGTGTGATCTCTTTGATGGCTATTGAGTTCAGATGGCAGAGAGAATGACTTGCCACTGGAATTGCACTTTAATAGTTTCCCACCAGTGTGAATTCTTCGGTGTCTATTGAGATTATACATCCTACAGAATGCCTTATCACAAAAACTGCATTTGAATTACTTTTCACCAGTGTGAATTCTTTGATGAGTTTTTCGTGTAGATGAAACAGAGAATGCCTTATCACAATAACTGCATTCGAACGGCTTTTCACCAGTGTGATTTCTTTGATGAGTTTCGAGATGAGATGAATTGAAGAATGCCTTATGACAGTTATTGCACTTGAATTGTTTCTCACCAGTGCGAATTAAAAATAGATGATTTTTAAGATGAGATGAATGAGAAAATGCCTCATCACAGTGGTCGCACTTGAACTGTGTCTTACCAGGATGAACTCTTTGATGTCTATAGAGAGAAGAAAGCCGGGAGAATCCCCTATCGCAAAAACTGCATTTGAATAGTTTTTCACCAAGGTGAACTCTTCTGTTTTTTGAGAGAAGATAACCGAATGAATGCTTTATCTCAATTAATACATTTGAATTTCTTTTCACCTTTGTGAATTCTTTGATGATGAGATTTGAGATGATATGCATTAGAGAATGCCTTATCACAGGAATTACATTTGGAAGGTTTTTCACCAGTGTGAACTCTTTGATGTCTATTGAGTACAGATGACCTAGAGAATGCCTTATTACAGGAATTGCATTTGAAAGGTTTTTCACCAGTGTGAATTCTTAGATGCGTATTAAGATTAGATGCATCAGAGAATGCCTTATCACAGGAATTGCATTTGAAAGGTTTTTCACCAGTGTGAACTCTTTTATGTCTATAGAGATCAGATGACCTAGAGAATGCCTTATTACAGGAATTGCATTTGAATGGTTTTTCACCAGTGTGAACTCTTTGATGTGTATAAAGATAAGAGGCATCAGAGAATGCCTTATCACAGGAATCGCATTTGAAAGGCTTTTCACCAGTGTGAACTCCTTGATGTCTATTGAGTTCAGATGACCGGGGGAATGCCTTATCACAGGAATTGCATTTGAAAGGTTTTTCACCAGTGTGAATTCTTTGATGTGTATTAAGATTAGATGCATCAGAGAATGCCTTATCACAGAAATTGCATTTGAAAGGTTTTTCACCAGTGTGAACTCTTTGATGTCTATAGAGATCAAATGACCTAGAGAATGCCTTATTACAGGAATTGCATTTGAATGGTTTTTCACCAGTGTGAACTCTTCGATGTGTATAAATATAAGAGGCATCAGAGAATGCCTTATCACAGGAATTGCATTTGAAAGGCTTTTCACCAGTGTGAACTCTTTGATGTCTATTGAAATCAGATGACCGAGAAAATACCTTATCACAATAACTGCATTTGAATAGTTTTTTTTCACTTTTGAGACGGGTTACTCTCTTTTCAGGATAATTGACATATCCGAATTCTTCATCAGTAGGTGCAACACATTTTTCTAAATTTGTTAAATCTTTATTATTCACTTTTCCTATGCGTATTTGATTCATCTCAGAATCCGGTTCAATTCTGTTCTCATAATCAATATTTTCATGTTTGATAGTTACATCATCCACGGAACATTCTATTTTAATATCATTAAAGTATGTATTATGGGACAAAAGTTCATCTTGGTTTTCTTCCTTCACTATGGGGTGATGATCAAGACCTTGATGCGAGGGATCTGAAATATCTGGCTTAATATCTTCTTCTTCCATCAAGTAGATCACATTGGATAGGTCAGTAACATCTCCCTCTCCATCTGTTATTGCAGGTTCCTCACCAACAAACTCCATCTGAAACAATTGCTTTATTAAAGACTTCACCTACTAATAAAAATATAGTTGCTACAGATTTTGAAAGAACAATCACACATGAAAGTTTGATCACAAACAAAGTTACTTACCATCATTTATTTAGAGGCAATGTTCATAGAAAAATGAAACGAGTAAACTGCCAATATGGAAAATAGAAGAATAAAATGACACACTGAACTGTAAGATTACTTGAGTAATGTAAAATCTAAGAGGAATAAAGTTACATCTAGAGATGCACCGATACCATATTGGTAACCGATACCAGTACCAATTACAGTTATTTTAAAATTCTTGTAACCGATACCAAGTCCGATACCAGTTCTTTTTTAAAGTATAATATTCAAGCCTAAGACACCACAATTATTAGTTCTAGGTAGGTATCTGTGGTTAGATTTACCACTAATTTATAAAGTTTACATGTACCTAGGTCCTTATGATCTTCATGGGATATGATTAGGTAGATACCTAGGTATTTATAACTAAAATTAATACCTAGGTGTTTACTACTATACTACCTATGCAAAAAAATAATACGTCAAAATAATATAATATAACTATTCATTGTCTAACATTAGAAGTGCATTCCACATGTGATACTTGCTCAGTGTAATACCTATAAATTTCGTTTGTTAGAATATTTTTGTGTTATTGCAATTAGCTACAGTGTACCTAGTTTTGAAGTACAGTGTACCTAGTTAGTTTCCAAGTGCAGTGTACCCAGTTAGTTTCGAAGTGCAGTGTACCCAGTTAGTTTCGAAGTACAGTGTACCCAGTTAGTTTCGAAGTACAGTGTACCCAGTTAGTTTCGAAGTACAGTGTACCCAGTTAGTTTCGAAGTACAGTATACCTAGATAATTTCGAAGTACAAGTACCTAGTTAGTTTGGAAGTACATTGTACCTAGTTAGTTTCAAAGTACAGAATTGTACCTAGTTAGTTTCAAAGTATTATCAGGGAAAGAATAAACGAGGTCACTTTAAATTTTAGATGCAAAAACCGTGGAGTTTTCAGTCAAAAATTTGAGATTTGACAATGTTGCATAGGATAAGCTCCACCTTCTCGTAGTATTGAGAAAAGATGCCATGCAGTAAAAAGTTTATGACTACTTGAGACCAATTAGTGAATTATCTTTGAATATTGAAATATAGTGCGAATCAAACTATATCGTATTAATAAAAATTTTACTTTTCGATTAACGATTATTTGAACTATCAGGCCTTCACCGAAATAACTATATTTATAAAAAACTATTGCGCTAAACTATAAAACTTCTCGTGTATTTCTCTTAATTTTTTCACATGGGAGTAACTACAGGAACAGTTATTTAACCATTTGTAATAGTGGTTTACACACAGATTTAATCGTATATCAAATTTTAATGAAATAATAACTACATTGCGTAGCACTTCACGAAAAACTGCTTGGCATCATTTGATTTAATATCAATCAATTTTTTTCATGCTCTAAATTATTGACAGAATAACTAGCCATTCCATACTATCAGTTAGTAAGATCAAAACTACTATCATTGATTTATTATTTGCAACAGTCCTATCTTAATAAGCGAGTATGAAGAATAATTTGAATTTTTTTTGAAGGGCAAGAACTAAGGTAGAGACACAATAGCCAATATGACACAGTAGCTGATAGCTAGTAAGAGAAGATTTTCAATTTTCGACTATAGCAGTTCAAACTTCATATCTATTATAGAGCATCTTTTTGTAATTAGCTATCGGCTGCTGTGTCACATCAGCTGTTGCGTATTTAACTTAGTTCAATTTTTAATGTATATAATTAGTTAATTATGCAATGTCTATTATACCCTCGATTAATGTAAAGGCTGGTTTGGTTAAATTGGCTTATGTTCAAATATTTTAATAATTTTTATAACAAAAAAAAAGATAAATAGTAGAATATATACTATGGGTATAGGTAAAGCCACATCTAGGCTAGCGATGCATTGCCAACGAGAATTCTACTAACTTCTAAAATTAGCTTACATATTCATTGCTTAATAACACATTCATTTGTATGAACTGTGTAATAGTTAAACTTGTAAGCTATATCTAAATCCTTGCATTGAACAGTATATCCCTATATAAAATTATCTTCTTTAATGGGAAGTAGTGTTGGCAATATTAATATTTTAACGTGGTAGAAAGGAGAAGAGGCTATTGATAAATACTTTAATTTGATTGCTGGAGTTTAGAACCTAGAGAACGTATCTACAGTTCGATCGCAGACTTCCACCTCTCTTTTCAAGATAGATTTAAAGGAGTCTTCAATTTTACATAGCAAAAGAAATTAAAATGAAACTATTTTGAAAAGTTATAGATAATTTTTTCTGCGAACTTAACTTGTATAAATTGCTGCTCCCTTCATTTTGTCTTAGTTTTACCTTCTTTTGTCATTCAATAATTTGAATTGATAAACAATATTTCCATGATCTAGATTTCTGTTGAATTTGCTCGAATTGTAGTCCTCCCTATAACCTCGGACCTTCTATACCTTGAATTAAGTTTGATTAGATTTTGGGAGAGATCGGGTCAAAAGTAACAACGGGTCAAAAGTACAGAAAGCAAAAGATTTTGGGAGTAAAAGATCAGGTCATTTATAACTCAAATAGTATTCAATCAATTCCCAGAAATTTAGTATTGACCATTTATTGGTCAATAACCAGGAACCATTTGATCAGATTTTGGGAGTGAATGAGAAAAGATTAGTTCATTTCTAACTCAAGTCAAATTATTGGGTGGTCAAGGTTATATGTGGCGACGAAGGTATGCGCGCTACAACGAGTGCACGTCATCTCGTTGGTCATGTGTAGGGTTGTGACAATATGCAGATAAAATAATAGATCTTAAGAATATCATAGAGGAAACGAAATGAAATGGTATCGGGTACTGTATACCGCTGATTTAGAATGATTAAATAGTCTTTCATTCATTCCGTCCATACTTTTTTCTGGATCTATGATTTTAAACACATATTGTCACAATCCTATTCATGTGTTGATATTTAGTCACCCAAACTAATTATTAATGAGCTATGTTGTTTCTCTCCCATTTTCTCACTATCTTTCTGTTAATCTTTTATTTTATTACTTGGGTGCATAATAATGCACTCCTCATTGGAGAGCATGCAGCAGCTGTCGAAATCTTCATGAGACTTTCGATAGGGACTGATTAACAACACTAATTGCTAATCTTAATCAAATAGAAAATATCTGAAGCACTGGAGCAAAATAATTCCAGTATATGTGGTATAGCATGAGGAATTGCTAATTTTCTCATTTATTAAAAGTAAGGCTTGTTTCGATGTATAGATAAGGATATCTAAAACCTAGATCACACAGTCAGAACCTTGTTGGATCGTTCTTTGAATTAAAGGAAAATAAACGAAATTCCGACAACAATCGTTACCGCGATCACAAGAAAAAACCAATCATGGTAACACGAGCATTGATAGAGCGGTGTTCTACGAGTGTGGGCGTTGACTCGGGGGGGGGGGGGGGTTTAAAGTTGGTAAAGCGGTATACTGCTTTTGATTACGGAGCTGAGTGGATGAAATTTATCAGAAATTCTGACAGATTTTTGATATCAATCGATAGTTGAGGCTCATCATTTGAAGACCTGACATACCGGAGGAATTTGCTAGAGTGTTCATGTAGCAGGGACAAAAAATTGTTAACGCTGACCAGAAGTTGCCCCCGTTCAGGCAACGCCGTATACGCTTGACCACCGCTTATGTTCACACTTACCGACCGAAAGTTTTGAACTGCAAAAAATATTACGAGCGTTGAGAAGCAGTAGCTTTCCACTCCGTAAAGTTCCCCACCGCAACAAAACCCAGTCAAATTTTGGCACCATTATAGACGCAAATACGTAAATCTCAAATTCTGGACCACATCTGCTTCTCCAGCATTGCCCGGGCGGTGATTAAATGTTGCATAAACTTTAATAAGGCAGTTGAAAACGTTTGAATCAAAGACACGAGTTTTCTGAAACGGTCTCAGAAAATGAAGCAAAGATTCATTGCAGTGATGAACTTTGGTTTGATGTTGGTAAGGAGGTTGCATAGCTCCATACTGCCAAACCAACGCTCGCTGCCTCTTCCTACCGTTAAGCCAACTCTATGTGCACCACCACCACCTGTATTTTATATTTTGATAGATAATTTCGAGAAACAAACTCATAAAAAAATAGCAACGCTCTGCCAAAGCTTGTCAACGTTTAATCACCGCCCGGGCAAAGCTGTGGAAGCACCGTTCAGGATTTCTGCATTGGCCTAGCGGAATAAAGCGTTCACGAACTTGCTTCTAGCGGTGCCAAACTTTGGCTGGGCGGTGTTTTAGAGGTAGTGAACTTTGCAGAGAGGAAAACTAACGCTCCTCAACCCTTGCAACATTTTGAAAAGCTCAAACCGTCGGAGCGGTAAGGGGAACATAAGCGGTGGCCGAGCATATATGACTGCGCTTTAACGAGGACCAACTTCTGTGAACGGTAACGAGCGGTGATGAATTTTTTCACCGCTTAAGGAACAGGTGTAATTCATAATCACCCGGTCACGAGCCCCCCCCCCCCCTGTTTTTAATCCATATTTACCTAGTTGAGCAAATGAAGAGCTACTTTGATATATATAACTGAGAGTAGCTACCTAGATATAGATAACTGAGAGTAGCTAGCTAGATAGATAGGGATACTCTCAGTTAGTTCTATCTAAGTAGCTCTTCATTTGTTTAACTAGGTAAATAAGGATTCCTAAAATACCTAAAGAAAACAAGATTACTATTCATTTGTCCGACGCCCCATTAGTCCGATACCAAATTGGTCAGACGCCCCAATTGTCCGACACCCCAGTAGTCCGACACTTATGAAGTTTATTACTGATTTAACATAAAATATATGTATATCGGGGGCATCCTCCTGAACCCCCTTGCCAAGTAATTAAAAAATCATATGAAGTGTGCAGTACAACAAACTAGCGTATACAACAAACTACATAATTAGCTACTCCATGTTATTTCTATCAAAGTAGCTCTTCATTTGTTCAACTAGGTAAATAATGATTAAAAAACAGGGTGGGGGGGGGGGGGGGGTGGGGGGCTCGATACCCGGGAAGGGGGGGGGGCATACGTCCCAGAGGGGTTCATGACCGGAGGCTTAAGTCCGGGGAGGCTCATGACCGTGAGGGGAGGGGGCTTCAGACTGGGGGTAGGGGGTGGCTCATGACCATACCCCTCAATTAACACCTCAAAGAAAAGTTCGGCCAAAAAGTAAATATTTATTTACTTTTATATTGTTTGTATTAGTTTAGATTTACAATACTTCTGAATCAGTCAATCAATTTGAGTTTCTAAGTTTATATCTTATTAATTAGAAAATAAATTTTTACCCTTCATCGATGATTAAGTTTTTGAAGGTGATAAATGAATTATTTCCCTCAGGGGCTCAATTTTGAATTGTCTGTGGTGAATGTTAGGGAAAGAGGTGGCGTCTTTGGACTCTGAACTATTGTAATATGGATTATCTTTTTTTATATTTACCAAGCTTATCATTTTTTAAACACTAGTTGCAGTTTTAGAGAATAGAGCTAGAGTCATGCTCTCCAACTATGGGGTTTTAGATTTTTCTGGTATGTAGGATTAATTTTCCATAATCTTTTCATTTTCATCTTCTGTCTGTGAATGCAGATACTGGTGCTTGTGTCTTTTTCATACACATTTCTTGGTAAATGACTGCATATTCACGTTCTTCATCTCTGAGCATTTGTAGGTGACATTGTTCAATGATCATTGAACCATTTTCTTTTCTGACTGCTTCTTTGAGTTCCTTTCCATTTGACGTCAGCTTAATGGCCTCTTATTCCAAGCAGAGGTCAAACCTCCTAATTATGATTAGTTTTTAGTTACTGAAATTAATATAAATTGAAATAGGTAGCATCTAGATTTAGGTGATCCATATAAGATACGTCCGTGGGAGAGGCACCATTTATTTTTTAATGGTAAACTGTGCTGCCTATAGCATTTGATTTTAACTTAATTACAGTTGAAAAATCTAATTTGATTACAGAGTTAGGAGTAGTTATATAAAATATGTTATATATCAGCTGCAAGTTACAAATTATCGGATGGTTCCAATTATTCGATCTAAATACAAATAAGTATATAATTAAAATTATTTAACTTTAATTATATACATTTTCTGGTAATATCCGTCCAATAATCCGCAACTTACCCTATCGCAGAAAGTAATAGAGATCAAAGAGGTATTAGCATGTATGACCGAAATGGTTAACATGCAAAGAGAAATATGCCCTCACGGCCTCTTATTATTATTACCAAAGAGGTAAAAGGTATCACTATTTTATTTCAAAT
Source organism: Caprella mutica (assembly GCA_947561585.1). NCBI lineage: Eukaryota > Metazoa > Arthropoda > Malacostraca > Amphipoda > Caprellidae > Caprella > Caprella mutica. The sequence continues at coordinate 141,280 of CANNZV010002205.1, read as the reverse complement.
ATTATTCAAATATCATACAATAAATAATCATCACAGACTAATTTTTTTCTTCCACCATCACGGAGTGATTGGAATGGGGATAATTAAATCTAGCATACATAACATAATGAATATAAACTTTTAAAAAATATATGAAACAGAACTAAATTAGGTCTATATAGCAAAAAAACTATGGTAATAATGAGAGATGGGGGCGAGGGGGGGGGGTGTTTGTGAAACCCCACGTACCCCTTAATTCTCACCCTTTCATTGGGTTAACTTATATTGATGCCTAACATTGTTTCGTCGATTAGGTTATTCATATGTCTAAAATTTCTTATATTCAGTACTTTATACAGTATACTAAATAATTCACCTGAGTCCCGCAACATGTTGATGAATGGTACTGATTGAGTTTAAAATATCTGTGGGAGGGGGGGGGGGGGAGGTAAGAATATGGAAATGTCATGGCATGTCCTATCTTAAATTATAAACAAGAATGATTTCAAGTTTCGAGAATAATTATTATATATTAGTGTGATTTCATTCGGACACCCAAATATTGATGTTTCAAAAATACCAACCAAAATATCCCAAACTTTCCTATTGCTATAGTTCAGGCTTACTAGTTCTTCCATGAGTTCAGGTAAATAATAATTAGTAATTATTTATTTGACTTTAACATTCTTATACTTATTTGATATTAAGTGACCAAAACAAAATAGTGAGAATACTCAAATTATTACTGGAGAACGCAATTCAATAATTATAATTAATTTTAGTAGAAATGTAAAGCTAATTGTAAAACAGCAAGATTTAATGCCACCAACCATCTATATTCAAAGATAATTCACTAATTGGTATCTTAATAGAAATTAATTGGCATCTTTTCTCAATACTACGAGAAGGTGGAGCTTATCCTATGCAACGTTGTCAAATCTCAAAATTTTGACTGAAAACTCCACGGTTTTTGCATCTAAAATTTAAAGTGACCTCGTTTATTTTTTCCCTGATAATACATTGTACCCAGTTCGTTTCAAGCTACAGTGCACCAAGTTAGTTTCGAAGTACAGTGTAGCTACCTAGTTAGTTTCGAAGTACTTTGTACCTAGTTAGTTTCGAAGTACAGTGTACCTAGTTTTGAAGTACAGTGTACCTAGTTTCGAAGTACAGTGTACCTAGTTTCGAAATACAGTGTACCTAGTTAGTTTCGAACTACAGTGTACCTAGTTAGTTTCGAACTACAGTGTACCTAGTTAGTTTCGAAGTAGGTACAGTGTACCTAGTTAGTTTCGAAGTAGCTACAGTGTACCTAGTTAGTTTCGAAGTAGCTACAGTGTACCTAGTTAGTTTCGAAGTAGGTACAGTGGACCTAGTTTCGAAGTACAGTGTACCTAGTTTCGAAGTACAGTGGACCTAGTTTTGAAGTACAGTGGACCTAGTTTTGAAGTACAGTGGACCTAGTTTTGAAGTACAGTGGACCTAGTTTTGAAGTACAGTGGACCTAGTTTTGAAGTACAGTGGATCTAGTTTTGAAGTTCAGTGGACCTAGTTTCGAAGTACAGTGTACCTAGTTTCGAAGTACCGTGTACCTAGTTTTGAAGTACAGTGTACCTAGTTTTGAAGTTCAGTGGACCTAGTTTTGAAGTACAGTGTACCTAGTTTCAAAGTACCGTGTACCTAGTTTCGAAGTACCGTGTACCTAGTTTTGAAGTACAGTGTACCTAGTTTTGAAGTACAGTGTACTTCGACACTGAACCTAGTTATATAGTATCTACCTATATAGAAACTCATTTAAATTTACGTAGGTATTACCAATATTTCATAATCTGAATTCTTTTAAGGGTGACCTGTAATAATTAGAGTATTATACTGTAATTGAAGATGTTTAAAAAAAATCAATATAATGAAGGTAAAAAATTGTTCAACTCAATTGCCCGATCTGTAGAAATGTAATAACGTATACAAAGGAAATAATTATAAATGTACTCTTCTCTTATAGTGAAAGAAAACTTATTCAAGATCGCATATTAGAGATGGGAATGATTTTTTATTAAAATGATATCTTAATGAAACTAGAAATGAAACCTGATTTACGATATAGTATTATTTAAATTGTATCTTGATAGGTATCTCCCAATCGTAAATCGGATGAACATAGGTGTATGCTATTAGTGTACAATTGAAAACTAATACCTATTTATGCTACGTAAATTGGAAAAGTAATTGGTATCAGTAATATTTAAACTTTTTTGGGGGATCCGATACCAATTATCAGATACTCATAAAAATACCGATACTTTCAGATACTTTATCCGATACCGAGAGTATCGATGCATCTCTAGTTTCATCAATTATCAAGACAAATAAATTATTTAATATTGTAAATGACATTAATTAGAATTTATTAGGAAATATGATTATCTGATTGCTCACGTTGTACCCATCGCCGTACACTAAAGATCTCAGGATCTGTGTCTGACGACTTTACAAGTTTACAACTAAAAGGTTAGCATAATGATAGATCATGCAGAAGAACCGGCTGGCAGAAACCGTCATGAAAAAGAGAGTGGCTATAGCTATATGCCATCTCTACAGAAGAACTAGAGATTCACCGATTTAAAATTATTAGCCAATTCCTAGAGATGGAACAAAGTATTAGCATCAGCATTTTTCCTTTTTTTTTGCGGTATAGGTATCTGCAAAATCTGGCCAATACTTAGTTATAAAACAGAGTAATAAAATCTATTAAATATGACCAGAGATAATTAAAATTAAATTAAAACCTTTTTTCACATGAACAAAGCAAGTTTAGGTACAAGTATATATTAGATATAAGATAAGAAAATATTTATAGTTCCATCATTTATTATTTGATTAGCTAGCTACCTCTTATTTGTTTATTAATAATTAATTAGCTAATTAACTTTCAGAATATTATTGTAAGACAGGCAATCAAACAAATAAGAGGTAGCTAGTAATATATATTCAACACATTAACCGCATCTTGAGATATGACGGTAATGTCGTACCTGCATCAGTTTTACTTGCAAATGTACAGCAATTTTTAACAAATACCACAACAACAAAATATTTCTCCGTTACTTCTAGTCATCAATATGTAGTACATTTTTACAAATTATATTTTGCAATTTTTATATCTTACATTTTCAACACTAATCTTACAAAGTAGTTATTCAATATATGTTGGAGAAAAGTCAATTAAAAAAAATACAGAAATGCAGAGCTGGGCGTTCCGCACGAATGTTCGCGAACCTTTATTCGCGAACCGGTTCGGACTGGAAAATGGGTTCGGACATTCGGATTCGGAACCTCTTCAAAAACGGTTCGGACTTCAGTGTTCGGAACGTCTTTTTCGCAAGTCCGAACCTCGGTACCCGGGGAAAACTGACCTGTTCATTTAATTATTTTACGTTCTGAACATGTACCGTACCTCTCGGCTACTATTATATACCTAGGTTTCTGCTTAACACTGAAGCGAAGAACATGCGTCTTTCCCCACTCTTCCTCCATTACATTATTCATTCTTTCTTGAATAGCGGTAAGTTTTATAATAATCTTAACAAGTTAATTCTATAATAACGGATTATGTTCCCTCAAATCTCAATTGAAATTGCTTGAAATATGTAGAATTAAAGGTAAGGTTATAAATGTATATATTAGGTAACATTACATAACACCTCATCCTAGTACGTTAGCCGTTGGCTAACCAGTCCTCATGAAAAATAATAATAACTTAAATTCAAGACCGATTTTAAAGCTGTCTTTACAATCGTTTAATTTTTCGCATAAATACATACAATTAGACAAAAACGAAGGTGATAAATGGTAATATACTCATATTATTAGCATTTATTCAAATCTATAATATTGTTAGGAATATACCAGAGATCTTTCCAGGCATTAGATGCAAGAGTGTTTTTCAGTACATAAGGGTGAATTTTCACTATAATCAGTTAACTGTAACTCTTATAGCGGCTTAGAGAGATCAAATATGTGCGAGAATAATTGCGAACACCAAGCTTCGAAAAATAACATCTTATAAATATTTGTTTCTTGTCTTAGCTTTTTACTTTTATTTTGAATGATAATTTTTTCTTTTGCTTTTACTAATGTATGAGTAAATATCAAATGAAGGTTTTTAAAAGAGAATATATTGAAATGACTCAAATAAGCGAACTTTTGACGGGTAAGTAGGTTGGCTGAACAGATAATTTAAGATCAAGTATTCGGCTATTCGCTTTAAAATTGAATTGATTATAATTTATATATAGGTATTATAATATTATATGTATATAAGTTCTAATATAACTTAGAGAAATATTCACAATAATCTTCACTGTTTGACCTTTCTAATATATTGAATAGAAGAAAAAGTTAAGTAAATAGAGTATTGGAATACCGTACAACGTATTGTATCTATAGTACTTTCATATTCAAACAAAATTCAAAAAGTTTTTATATCATCAGTTCTTTAGATAGAATTAAATTGATCAAAAATGTTGTAATATGAATGAAAATTTGAAAACTAATAGTAAAAACTTAAAAATTATTTGATTAGATAATTGGATACTTCAATATGGATACATTGTCTTGAATTGTTATGACGACAGAGTTGGTCTTAATTTTTCTTTGCATGAAATTCGGAGGTCAGAAGAAAATTCAGAATAACAACTTAAACTACGTATTGGAGTGGAGACTGGAGGGGAACTTTAAATATACTTAATGCTCATTCAGTCATATTCAATGATACTAACTTATTAAGTATAGTTAGTACAATGGAACTCCCTTATAGTGAACTCCTGTATAGTGAATCACGCTGAATAGTAAAATCCGGTATAGCGAACTTACCTCTATATTGAACATATTTAGGTTAGTCTACACAAATATTCGTAAGTTTTCTATGAATCTCTTATTCCTATTTAGTAAATTCTCTAAATTAGTTGTATTTCATGAAATAGTAGTTCTACCAGTCACAGTATAATTATTATTATAAATTTATTATATTAACCCTAATGAATTTGACGTATGTTTTATAGGCATATCCTTTTTAAATTACTTTATACATTTCATGTCATTTCTTTAAATTTACTGGCCTTTCTTGACTTCGTTCCTACATAAATACCAACTATATTTTTTAATTCAAAAGTGAAATATTTACGTATCGACGTAAATCAGCGTAAATTATGGAATTAATTGTACCTTAGTATCGTGTGGCAACGTAGAAATACAGATTGGTTACCCAATACGCAAGAATGTGTCCACGTTTTATGTAGTAGAGACAAATGCGCGAGCTGTGATTGGTTCACACTCCATCCAATAACATCTCAGCTCACTCAGTTGCCAATCTCTTATATAGCTATGTAATTATTTCTCCTTATATATTCAATATTTTTACTTGAAATTTGGTACACATTAGTTTAGTACAAAAACTGACAACTTGTAAAAATACAGTAACGTAGGTTTATAAATAAGACATGTTTTTTTAACATAGAGTGAAACCTTCTCGTTGTAACTTGTTTCTGACAAATTGTTAGTATCTTGTTGAAAAACTGTTTTTTATATAGGTTGCCCTAATAGCCTAAAAATCAGAGGTTAGCCTACAAATGTTCGGACTAAATGTTTGGTTCGGAACAAATGTTCGGACCAAACTTTTCCAAATTGGGTTCGCTATACGGAGGTTCGGAACCCAAAATCGACGAAGATTCGGGTTCGGAACCTAAAAAAAGGTTCGGGTGTTTGCGCGCCCAGCTCTGCAGAAATGTATTTGTATGTACCAATAAAGGTACATGATGCAGATTGAGCAGCTTAGCTGTGTACCATTTATGGCACATGATGTGGTTAATGTGTTACATACAATATGTTGGAACAAAAAATTTTTCTTATCATATAATAGCTACATATAGCTACCTACTCTGTTCAAATAAGAAAAAATATGAAGCTACACTAAAAAGAACTGAAAACAATTACATCAATGGCAGATGTCATTAAAACTGATGTGAACTACAACATCAATCAACATTAACAAACTGAAAAAACCTGTCTCAATTATACCATGTTTTATAAATTATTTGATGTTAATTGATGTTTCAGTTAACATCAGTTTTCATAACATCAAGCCAAATTGTGATTTTGTTATTTTCAGTGGACATAGTTATTTTAATTAAACCTGGAACGACCAGCGGGCCTATTTTAAATATTGATGCATAATTTAATTTGAAACTAATTGACTTAAGTAGATGAAACCTTGTGACTTTCTTTTACTAGGATGTATTTATTCATGTATTTTTATCAGTGGAAATAAAGCAACAGAATTTGTTTTTTTATATAATTATCAGTCAGTTTTGATAATGTGGGCCTCAGGGACCCAGATGAATTTTTTTATCACACTAGAAACATCCCTTATAGGAATATTAGCCATTTTTTGATGTAAATTACAATGTGACGAAACAGCGCATGTATTTCACCAGAGGTCTAAATATATGTATTGTCGTAAAATGTTATAAAACCAAATAAAAAATAATTTATTGCATTATTTTCATTGATTTTGCTTAAGTGGGTATTAAAGTATAAAAATCTCAAATTTCCAGCAACTCGAGTGAAGATTAAATAATAAAAAGTTGTACTTCCTCGGGACCAAACCTTTCAGGCACTTTGGTTATTCCAGGGTTAAATAGATATTACTTTTACATTTAAATTCTTCCTTTTATCCAAATCAAGTTATATATTCTGAAATTCTAGTAATTCATAAGGTTAAATATATTTCAATTTAGAATCTATGTCTAATAGCTATATATTACAACAATATTATTTGTTGTATCTAGTGTCGGGACTTTACCAAATTTTAACTATCAATGGTACCTTACAAAGTAGCTACTAAAATAAATCTTCAATTCATTTATAATTTCATAAATTAATTTTTACTTTACAGTGTTTACATGTAAGCTAAAGTAGTCTGAAACTTATGATATTTTAGTCTATTTTATCCAAATATTTTGGTGTATTTTAATGTGCAAAATGTTTATCAAATTAAAGTTTTGATGATATATCAAGTTGTTCTCTTAGAAATGCAAATTCCAAGGATAGTATAGACTTTAGGGGAATCATAATCTTCACCAGAAAAATATTGGGGTTATATATCTCTAAAGGTTATCCAACCAAAACCATTTATGATGAAATTCATGTCTCCGTTGTCTTATCTATGCACGATGTTCGTATGTAGTTAAATGGAACAATTATTGCCACATACAAGCATACTTACATTTATAAATTTGAAAATGCTATAAGCAGTGCCAAATAAAGTTTGGCAATAAAAAATATTTTTCCAGACCAACCAGAAATCTGGGACAAAATGACAGTTTATTGTTAGTTGGTACAAGCTGCTACTTATACTAGTTACATATATTATAGGAATAATCGTTTTAGGTAACAGAATTGCCATTAAATTTTGGAACTCTGATTCCCGATACCTTGAAAAACACGATATTCTGATACAATTCCGATTATCATCCCATCACTAGTTCTAATATCTGACAAAACTAATCAATGGAAAAATAACATATAATAGACACTCACTCAGTTTGTGAAGACCCAGCGTTTGTTATGAGGACAATCAATAATGTGAATTAGATAAATTATATCAATGAATATATATATATGTTTTCTGTAAAGGAATAAATCATTTATATTTAAGTTTGACTTATAATGGTTCTTATGGTTACAATGCAACATGTCTCAGATTAAAATATGGGAAAAAAGGAACAGGTTATTGATCCCCCACCCCAGTAACACCATCAAGTTCCCTTTAAAATTATCTCTATTTTAAGGTTCATAAATTTGTAGCATTAACCCCTTTAGTACCACATTTGATGAATTATTCATATAAAAATAAAGGACTATATTGTGATTTATTAAATGTGTGGAGCCTCGGGACGAATGTGACTATCACATCATATGTTGAATTTTTTATGAAATAGAAAAATTAATCAAAATTAGTACATATTGTCATATGATATATGGAGCCCCTGATGTAATTATGTAAAACTCTAGTCCAATTTTATAAACTCACAAGTCAAAGGTCAGGACACCACAAATTGTTGCTCAAAAGAAATCATCATGAGTTCTTAACTTTTATCTATATTTGGTGGAACATATATTGTTTCAAAACATTGATGATGTGTCTTAAATGATTTAAACTGTAAAATAGTTTGTTGTACTGCACACTTCATGATTGCATATTGAGGTGGCAGGGACATTCGGGGGCGGCATGCCCCCCCCCCCTCCCTCCTTAATATAATATATTTGATCAATTCATATACCATGATTTGGGTTAAATATCGCTATGATATTTAGAACCCCGGGGTCAAAATATAGCGAGAGTCCAAATCTTATCTGATGAATAACTATTTATTACTAACTAAACAACATTAGAAGTGGTTTATAAATTCTAACCATAAATCCATCGACTTTGCTGGAATATTATTTTAAAAGGTGAAAAATTGCACTGACATATCAGTGGAATTTCCCATGAAATACAGACTGGCTGTCAATGGCTTGTGTTACCTGACTACTTAAAAGTCAAAGATCAAAGAAACCATTTGGAAAATGGCCTGCATTTAGATCTACAGCTACACAAAACGGATTATGGTGCCCGCCTGCCCGGTGAATGCAAGATGGGGCTCCACCTCATTGTATTTGTACCACAGCAGCCAAGGCATTTCTTCTTAAGAAGTTTCATGGCAGTGTCATAAGCCAGAGAACTAACATCATCTGGCGGCCCACAGTCCTGATCTGAACCCGCTAGACTTCCAGAAGTTGACTTCAACTTTTAGGCTGATTTTCAAAAAGAGGTTAATTCTCAGAAACCAGAATACATTGATTCTCTTATTGAATGTGTTAGAAGTTTTGCTGAATCATACAACGAGGATACAATTCCAGACTCCAGGAACAGGTTGAGTTCTCCAAGAAATCCTCTATTTTGGCATCTGTTCTCAATAAAATAAATGTAATTAAAGGAGGAAATTATGGATTGCTCGCACAGAAAATATTAAAAATGTCCCATATTCTGCAGACTGGATACAATTAGCGGAGTTGCAAGCATTAAGCAACATGTTGAAGCGAGCGCCAAACGAGACTCTGTGTATGCCAGTTTGCAGAAACTGGTAAAGTGTTCATAGAGATCTTTTATTCTGTTCGTTCGTAGCAAAATTATTGTGAGAACACCGAAACGGAGGCAAGAAGGAGCTGGTGGGAGAATATTTTTGAAATATTGCTACTGATATGTGTATGTGGGGGGCGAGCAACACTCCAACCATCCTGCCAGGTCATTAAAACAATCATAAAAAGTGCAGTACAACAAAGTAACTAGGTAGCTAGATTACCATCATTACTGCTTCAAAGTAAATGATCTCAAAGGCAAATACCAAGTAAATATTCATCTAGTGAGCTTAAATGGTTATATAAAGTGCAGATCTTGCAATAAGAGAAAAAGATAATCTCCCATAAGCTCTGATTTGGCCTGTTTTGCCTCCGTTTTGGGTTCTTATTCATAAGAACAGCGAAACGGAGCCAAATATAGAAGTAAAAGTATTCTCATCAGTCCTATTTTTATTTGTTCATTCTTACCTGTCAATTCTTTGCCGTTCATTCTTACCCGTCTATTCTTTTACGTTCATTCTTACCCGTCTATTCTTACCAGTCTATTCTTTTCCGTTCATTCTTACCTGTCTTTCCCTTCCGTTCATTCTTACCTGTCTATTCTTTTCCATTCATTCTTACCTGTCTATTCTTTTCTGTTCATTCATACCAGTCAATTATTTTCTGATCATTCTAACCAGTCAATTCTTTTCTGTTCATTCTTACCTGTCTATTGTTTTCTGTTCATTCTTACCTGTCTTTTGTTTCCATTCATTCCCTCCTGTCTATTCTTTCCATTAATTCATAAGCTACTCTAGTGATATAAATAATTAATGTGAAATGATTTTTAACAATGTCTAGGTGTATAATAACTAATTAGTGAGATAAGTTATAACTAAGGATAATAACACAAATTTAATGATATGATATTCAATTACTGTAGATTCTTATTTATTCACTATATACAGATAAATATTATGAACTAAACCTTTACATTTAGTACTACATGCATCCATTCGTTAAATAGTTCTAACGACTTAACATAGCCAATTCTATTGGTAAGTGTTAGTGATTAATATCTTATAAAGAGGCCAGATATTTTGTTCAATTATATGGTATTATAACAGCTTACGTAAGTAATAATCACACTCTGTAATATTGTACTGACAGAAAATAGACAATAATATTGTAAGTGTCGGAGATTAATATCCTATTACCATAACTCTCAGTGTGACTGTGACTCTCCGTGTGACTGTGACTCTCCGTGTGACTGTGACTCTCCGTGTGACTGTGACTCTCCGTGTGACTGTGACTCTCCGTGTGACTGTAACTCTCCGTGTGACTGTACCTCTCCGTGTGACTGTACCTCTCTTTGTCACTGTAACTTCTTACCTGATATATCGTAACTATCTGATGACCGTTTACCATGACCTATTGATATAAAAGTAGATCAATAAATTGTTCAAGGTTTTAATTTTCCATATTTTTTCAGGATTAGTAATCTATTATAAGTTATAATCCATGCATGTTAATAGTAGGAAAACTTCCTTAATGTCAATTCATCTGAAAGTTCTTCCTCTCCTCATCATCCATTCATATTCATCATCATTGTTGTAACCTGTAGGTGTATTTCATTTATTGTCATTATATCATATTCAGGGCATCTTATATAATGTTCACATTTCATACTTTACTTGCATATAGTTCATTTATTTTGCATCCTCATCAACATCCTTGTCCGTGCTTCTTATGTGTAGTCTTGTCCTTATTCCATTTTCCTTTTCACCCTTTACATGCATCCTATAAGCTTGTAGAATAAGATTTAGAAATAAAACTCTTCATTTTCTTTTCATTGCCATTTAACATTTAAAGATAGAATCAATTAGCGAAACTATAGCCACATTCTTTGATCAACGTGTTTGTTCTGCTCTAAGCAGGCGATAACATCGTAACTACCTGATACATCGTAACTACCGATACATCGTAACTACCGATGCATCGCAACTACCTGATGCATCGCAACTACCTGATGCATCGCAACTACCTGGTGTATCGTAACTACCTGATACATCGTAACTACCTGATACATCGTAATAACCTGAAACATCGTAACAACCTGATACATTGTAACTACCTGATACATTGTAACTACCTGATGTATCGTAACTATCTAGTGTATCGTAACTACCTGATATATCGTGAATACCTATAATACTAATGAACCGAAAAGAATAGACAGGTAAGAATGAACAGAAAAGAATAGACAGGAAAGAATGAATGGTAAGGAATAGGAAGGTAAGAATGAACGAGTAAGAATAGGACTGATAAGAATACTGTTACTTCTATATTTGGCTCCGATTCAGTCCATTTCGGTGTTCTTACGAATGGGAGCACCGAAACGGACCAAATCTGAGGCAAAATGGGCCAAATCGAAGCTTAAAGGAGATTATCTTTTTCTTTTATTGCAAAATCTGTACTTAATATAGCCATTAAGGTTCACTGGATGAATATTCACTTGCCATTTGCCTTAGAGATCATTTACTATGAAGCCATAGGCATAATGATGGTAATCTAGCTACCTAGTTAGTTTGTTATACTGCACTCTTTATAATTGTTTTTAAAACCTGACAGGAGGGTTGGGGCCAGTCTGCAAAAGATGCATGAAGTTGTGAAGTTGATCAGGTGACTATTGAGGCCTTGAAATCAGTCTCCTGAATTATCCGGTGACAATTTCCTAATGATTATTAATTCCTATGTTTACATGTAATTATTGGAGAGTATTTAGAGATTTTTGGCTATTTTGGAGAGAAAATTGGAAATCTTTAGAGAGAAATTACAATGAGAATTAAATATCTGGAAATTGATAGTGCATGCTTTGCAGACTGGGTAGGGGGGGGGGTTGCTCAACCCCCATCATATACATATATCAGGAGTAATATTTCAAAAATAATCTCCCACTAGCTCCATTTCAGCGGCAGTCTGCAAACCAGTGTGCAAAAGATGTATGAAGTTGTGAAGTTTAACCGGCGACTATTCAAGCCTTGAAATTAGTCTCTTGAATTATTCAGCGACAATTTCCTAATTAATTCCTATATTAACATGTAATTATTGGAGAGTATTTGTAGATTTTTGGCCATTTTTGGAGAGAAATTTGAAATTCTTTGGAGAGAAATTGCCCCAAAAGATTTTCTAGTGTCTCTCCAAAATAGCCAAAAATATCAAAATACTCTCCAATAATTACATGTAAACATAGCAATTAAATAGAAAATTGTCGCCAGATAAGTCAGGAGACCAATTTAAAGCCTTGATAGTTGTCAGATAAACTTCACAACTTCATGCATCTTTTGCAGACTGCCAGACAGTAGACTGGTTGACCATTACATCATTAGGTACATGGTTGTAACATGGTTAATTTTTGGTAGAAAAATATGTGAAATTCTGGTGCCTGGTGGATCTGCCAAATTAATGGAAATTTATGGTGTACCAATGCCTTGCCAGTCTGTATTTTGTGGTAAATTCCACCAATATGTCGATGGAATTTTTTCCTCTTGAAAATAATATTCTGGCAAAGTCGGTGGATTTTTAGCTATTTATTCCTATATTACCATTAATTTTCAGCGGAAAAATGGGTAAAATGTTTGTGGATCCCAAGTCTGTATTTGATGCACAAAATTCCACAAACTTTTTGGGAAAGCTGAAAAAATCCACCATAAATTTCCAGTAATTTGGTTGATCCACCAACATTTTATCCATTTTTCCAATAAAAATTAATGATAACATAGGAATAAATAGCTAAAAATCCACCGATTTTGCCAGAATAATAATTTCAATAGAACAACATTTCACCGACAAGTCGGTAGAATTTACCATGAAATACAGTCTGGGCCGTGGATCAGCCAAATTACTGGAAATTTATGGTGGATTTTTTTCAGCTAATTCAAAAAGTCAGTGGAATTTTTTGCACAAAATACAGACTGGACTCAACAGTATCTAAAAGCTGAGCCACGCACCACATTACGGCGCACCACTGTACTTTCTATTAATGACCTAAATGTGAAAAACTGTTATGTAGTTTGTTGTATCCACTAGTTTTTTGTTCTGCACACTTCATGATTGTTTAATGACCTGGCAGGGGGTTCGAGGGTCGGCATGCCCCCCGATACATCTACCTAACGGCTAACTGATAAGTTTTTATTAACACCTCAGACTGAAAGTTTACAATAGTTACCCCATAAAATTTCAATTACAGTTTTCTATGATAAATTTTATTTTCTATTCCAAATTAAACATCTCAATCAAATAATTAAACTGTGTAGCTAGTATAAACATTGGATTCAGGTACCGTCAGGCGTCAGACATAAATTTGATACGACAATTACCTATCAAATTCACTCCATTTATTATTAATCTGTATTCAAATTATCTATCTAATAGAATCCAGTCTGTATTTGTGCAAAAAATTCCACTGACTTTTTGAAAAAGCTGAAAAAATCCACCACAAATTTCCCAGTCTGCAGAATATGGAACATTTTCAACATTTTCTGTGCGTCAGTCTGCAAAGTGTGTCCATGTCGCCAAAGATCTTTGGCGACGATTTTACCTCGTTTTTCCACCTAACAAAGATCTTGGCGACGATTTTGGCTTCTAATTAACCTTTTTAAGATCTTGGCGACAAATTGTCGAACTTTTGGTAACCTTTAAAAGTGCTAGCTGACAATATTAGGTCATTATTTTTATCCTAGATCTTCGTAACCTCAAAATCTACTATAAAATTAACCTTGAACTGCTCTTTTAAAGGTATAAGAAAAAAGTGTAATCAAATTCAGTCATTCAATGCGTGTCAAATAGTACGGGACAGCTACCATGGATATTGCACGATTAAAGATTTCGTTATGAATATCCCTCAAGAAAGTTTTCTTCAAAAGTCTTCAATTAAAACATGTCGTGGTACATTTATTTTGCACAGAGCAGATTTTGTAAATGAGGTACCTATTAATTAATGATGTGCAAATTGTAGTTTTTAACAAGAAATTTATTTATGTAAATGAATAACTCGTATGCCTCTAACTATAGAATTATATGGATAAGTATAAATAATATTACCAATATGTTAATTAAAATATGACTATGTTTTACCATTGGAAATAACTTTCAATAGAAAGAACGTAAAAACAATGTTAGCCATTATAAAAGTACAATCCATTCCGTTCATTTCACTCAGATTATAGTTACGAGATACTGTGATTCATTTATCCCACACTCTGATTTCTTTGCTCCGATTACAGATTTATGTAGGCTTTATTTACTATCACCACCTCATTTTCCTCTTCCATCTGTGAGTGCAGCCACCGGTGCTTGTGTCCCTTTCCATCATACTGCATTCATAGAGTAGCTTTTCTGCATCCATGAGCACTGTCACCAATGGTGGTAAGTGACTTTGTTCATGGAGCCATTTTCCTTTCTAACTGCTGCTTCCAGTCCCTTATATTTAATTTCCTTTTGACGTCAGTGATATGGCCGTAAGTTTCAAAGCAGACGTTAAACCCCTACTAAATTAATTATATTCTTCACGTATAAAGAACAATTTTGAAACAATGTAGATAATTCATTTAGACGTAGCATGTATCTACAAGAAAATACTAGTAGAAAAAATTCAATAGTCTATTCAGCAGTTCCAGTTCCTTGTACATTCTAACTCATTAATGTTGATATAAAGTTCACATACATATTATATCTTGGTCCGTAAAGAAGATGAAGTAATGCCACCTAGACATCACAATAATTTGAGAAGCGGGAAGTTGACAACCAATCAGAGATGGGCAGGTAGGTGACTTCAGTCTAATAGAAATTGATCTGGGGATAATGATTTAATTAAATATGGATCATATATCTATGTTATATTCATTTATAGGGTAGATTAGAGTAAAATGTTTTATTTATATAATGGACTAGTTAAACAATCACATTGATGTAATCTAGAGATTCCATATACATGGTGATATTGTTGAAATTTTAGTTAAATGTATTACACACTCGTTATATATTTAATGTTAACTTCCTGTTAGACTAGCTCAGCTATATTAAATTACCTATTGTTTCAATAACTATGTATTACTTTTAATGAGAAACGGACATAAGGTTTAAAGTCGATCACACTTCCGTCGAGGGTTAAATACCCTGTCTTGTAGTTTCTGAAGTCAGTCTGTCTTTAACATTACTCAGAGAGAGATATGATTCACTCATCTCTCTATATAGACTTCTAATTGTATAACATATTTACTCTTTAAATAAACTCTATGTCTTAACGTTGTTAACCCACTGTTATTTAACCTAATTCTAACAGATATATTGTATACAAAATTTTAAGATTAATTGTTATGGTTGTGACAATATTCTTTTAAAATCATAGATCCTGAAAATATTATGGACGGATTGAATTAAAGAATATTTAATCGTTCTAAACCAGCGGTATATAGTATTCGATACCATTTCATTTCGTTACATGATACTTTTATGATATTCTAAGATCTATGATTTTAAACACATTTTGTCACAACCCTATTAAATACAAGTGACTTTTAACAAGATCTGAAAATTGGGTTGGTTTTCTATATTTTTATGATAACTGAACAAATATAATAAATCATTATGTGTTATTACTTCACGGATAAAAAAAAACTATTTAATCCGATAACGGTTTTGTAATTGAACAGACAAATTAATTACATTTTAATTTACAAGGTAGGAATTTCCACTAAACCTATAATTTCGGCTAAACCTAAAGCTCTGATAAATGTGAAAGGTAGACCTATGCGATGTACATCTTTTACATATAGTCATATACCAACATTCCACTTATCACTGTATAATTTTCCTTGCATTAAAATATCAATTAATACTTTGAACAGAATATTATTAATATTTTGTATATTTCATAAGATGGCCGCGGTGTATATAGATAGGTTACAGATACATAGGAGGTCTGTAATAGATTATACCATTGTAATAAAAATTTATTCTTATTAATAATTATATAGAGTAGGTATATCTTACTAATTTGGATATATTTATATTGCATATTCAATATCATTTACGGATATTTTACATAGATAAAGCATTCATAAACTACAAGACGTTAAATGCATGTGTAGTGAGGCATGATCAATTGATCGCTAGCAAATAATATAGTAACTGATGGAATCCACTTCAATTAATTGTCAACTCAACCACGAAACCGGGTAAGAATAGATTATGATGTTCTTTAATTGTTGTTTCAGAATAATAACAAAAAGAAAAGAAATTTACAAAAGGCTAATAAAAATATTATATATTTGAAAAGATAGAAATTTAATAAAAATCAATTGGCATAACAGATTATTTAAACAAATTTTAGGGTGTTACCATCTATCTATCTACCTATATTTGAACATTAGTTATATAGGTATTCGACAATCTATCACAAGAATTTGATTGCTATTCTAAGAAATACCAGATTTATAAGATACATCTTCAATTGTTCATATTAACATATTGTAGCTCTGTACGTTGTATAAACTATATTATAATAAATATATAGCTGTTGCAATGCTATTTTAAAACAACTAATAATGTAAATAATTTATTGTAAGTGTACTGAATGATCCAAATAACTTTAATTATTTGGATAATTCAGTACCTTTACAATAACAGAGCTGGGCGTTCCGCAAGAATGTTTGCGAACCTTTATTCGCGAATCGGTTCGGACTGGAAAATGGGTTCGGACATTCGTATTCGGAACCTCTTCAAAAACGGTTCGGACTTCAGTGTTCGGAACGTCTTTTTCACAAGTCCGAACCTCCGTACTCGGGGAAAACTGACCTGTTCATTTAATTATTTTACGTTCTGAACATGTACCCAGAAATGGGCGGGAAAGTACTTCCCAAGTACCAAGTAAAAGTACTAAGTAACAAGTAAGTACTTCAAGTACTACTTGAAGTACTTTCTAAAAAGTACTTTGTGAATAATTACTTAGAAGTACTTTTTACAAGTACTTGTTACTTTCCAAGTAAAAAGTTCTTTGCAAAGTACATTTTTTCCTTTCAGTCAAGAGATTTTAAAAGATTAGTTCTAAAATCTCTACGAAATTAATTCTTTTTCTCATCAAAACTGTATTTACAGCAACTGGATAAAAACTAGAGTTTGAAGAGGTCTAACATGTTGGAAAATTGTTTGTCAAGCAGTAAAATTGAAAACTTTTTCAAACAGTTAAATCGAAAACCAAGAATGTAAGACATTGTATACTTTTATGTGACGGTGAATATTTATATATTCTGACATACAATCATATATATGAGACTATAAGTTATATTGACCAATTTAAGTACATTGCATATAATTATTTTGTGATACCTAGATATCACAACCAATATTTGCCAAACACATTGACGAATTATAAGCTTGTGGACGTGTACAGTGAGTCGCTGTGATGAAAAGAGTCACTGTGATGATGTAATATCAGAGAAAAGAGTCACAGTGATGATGTACTATCAGAGAAAAGAGTCACTGTGATGATGAACTATCAGAGAAAAGAGTCACTGTGATGGTGTACTGTCAGAGAAAAGAGTCACTGTGATGGTGTACTGTCAGAGAAAAGAGTCACTGTGATGATGTACTATCAGAGAAAAGTCACTGTGATGATGTACTATCAGAGGAAAGAATCACTGTGTTGAACTATCAGAGAAAAGAGTCACTGTGATGATGTACTACCAGAGAAAAGAGTCACTGTGATGATGTACTACCAGAGAAAAGAGTCACTATGATGATGTACTATCAGAGAAAAGAGTCACTGTGATGATGTACTATCAGAGGAAAGAGTCACTGTGATGATGTACTATCAAAGAAAAGAGTCATTGTGATGAATGATGATGTACTATCAGAGAAAAGTCACTGTGATGATGTACTATCAGAGAAAAGAGTCATTGTGATGATGTACTATCAGAGAAAAGTCACTGTGATGATGTACTATCAGAGAAAAGAGTCACTGTGATGATGTACTATCAGAGAAAAGAGTCACTGTGATGATGTACTATCAGAGAAAAGAGTCACTGTGATGATGTACTATCAGAGAAAAGAGTCACTGTGATGATGTACTATCAGAGAAAAGAGTCACTGTGATGATGTACTATCAGAGAAAAGAGTCACTGTTATGATGTACTATCAGAGAAAAGAGTCACTGTTATGATGTACTATCAGAGAAAAGAGTCACTGTGATGATGTACTATCAGAGAAAAGAGTCACTGTGATGATGTACTATCAGAGAAAAGAGTCACTGTGATGATGTACTATCAGAGAAAAGAGTCACTGTGATGATGTACTATCAGAGAAAAGAGTCACTGTGATGATGTACTATCAGAGAAAAGAGTCACTGTGATGATGTACTATCAGATAAAAGAGTCACTGTGATGATGTACTGTCAGAGAAAAGAGTCACTGTGATGATGTACTATCAGAGAAAAGAGTCACTGTGATGATGTACTATCAGAGAAAAGAGTCACTGTGATGATGTACTATCAGAGAAAAAAGTCACTGAGAAGATGTACTATCAGAGTTAACAGTATAAATTATTAGTTTTTAAATTGTATAGTAAATGTACTTGGTACTTGAAAGTACTTTAAAAAGTACTTGGTACTTGTACTTTGAAAGTACTTTTTTATATGAGTACTTGGGCAACTACTTCAAGTACATTGATTTACGAGTACTTGTACTTAGTACTTAAGTACTTTCGATGTACTTTTCGCCCATCTCTGCATGTACCGTACCTCTCGGCTACTATTATATACCTAGGTTTCTGCTTAACACTGAAGCGAAGAACATGCGTCTTTTTCCGCTCTTCTTCCATTACGTTATTCCAGGATACAGTAACATAGGGTATGGTAATCAGCTGATTGAATCTATAGTTTGACGTGACCACCGGGTGACTCAAAATGGCGACTCTGACCACACTTTGAAACATGGAAAAGCCTACTTAAACTTAATCACTTTTAAATTGAATTTTTTCTTATCAATTACTAACTAGGCATTGGTTAAATTGTATTTCCATTATTTTTTTCCTTATTTGTTATTCATTGGAACTACAATTTAGCAGTTAACTAGCACTAGTTTAGGCTGCTAGGTAGCATATGTTCAAGACCCTATTTTTTATAGATAAGTAAAAGAAATGAACAATTAAAACACACCTGAATTATATCTATATATTCAACTTTGAGGTTCAATCACCATTTTCGCTTTTCTTTTGTACGAAACCCTTATAAAATGACTTTAAACTTCTCGATATTAACATGCAAATACGAGGAATTATGAGCCGCTCGGTCACAAACAAGGAATGTGTTGTTGTGGTGACGTCATATTTTTGTGTCGTCTGCTAGGTACTATACCTGATTATGTTCTTATACCTTGCGTTATTCATCCTTTCTTGAATAGCGGTAAGTTTTATAATAATCTTAACAAGTTAATTCTTTGATAACGGATTATGTTCCCTCAAATCTCAATTAAAATTGCTCGAAACATGTAGTGTTCGGAACGTCTTTTTCGCAAGTCCGAACCTCCGTACCCGGGGAAAACTGACCTGTTCATTTAATTATTTTACGTTCTGAACATGTACCGTACCTCTCGGCTACTATTATATACATAGGTTTCTGCTTAACACTGAAGCGAAGAACATGCGTCTTTCTCCGCTCTTCTTCCATTACGTTATTCATCCTTTCTTGAATAGCAGTAAGTTTTATAATAATCTTAACAAGTTAATTCTTAAATAACGGATTATGTTCCCTCAAATCTCAATTAAAATTGCTCACGCTGATTAGGTAAGGTTATAAACGTATATATTAGGTAACATTACATAACACCCTATCCTAGTACCTTAGCCATTGGCTAACCAGTCCTCTTGGAAAAATAATAATAACTTAAATTCAAAACCGATTTTAAAGCTGTCTTTTCAATCGTTTAATTTTTCGCATAAATACATACGATTCACGGACTCCCAATATATACAATATAGTAGTGACAATTGAGACGGTTTGTGTACGTGACATCATCACAGCAACACTCTAAAATTAAATATAAGGCTATCAAAGAGTGTTTAATTACAAAAAATAAAATGTTTATTTATAGCCAATATAAGAAAGGAGTAATGGATGTATTCAGTTATTCAAACTACTTGACCTTAATTTTCGATAAAGTCTGTTGCCTTAATGACGTCACGATAACAAATCTCTACTGTCACTACTACGTATATAGCAGTGGACCGAAAAACAGACCTAATAATGTAGCCGAGAGACGTTGTTATAGTTCCAGTACTAGAATTTCCTTGATTAAAACATGGAAAAGTGGAGTTTTATGGAATTTCTTGGCTTGCACGCTCACGCAACTATCTAAAGCGCGGAAAAATTTAAAAAACTGGCGAGCACGCTAACGCAACTGTCTAAATTGCGGAAAAAAGGGATTTGCGGGCACGCTCACTCAAATATTTTGACTCAAATTTTTTTGACCCAAATTTTTTTAACTCAATTTATTTGACTCAAATTTTTTGACTCAAATTTTTTGACTCAAATTTTTTGACTCAATTTTTTTGACTCAATTTTTTTGACTCAAATTTTTTGACTCAAATTTTTTGACTCAAATTTTTTGACTCAAATTTTTTGACTCAAATTTTTTGACTCAAATTTTTTGACTCAAATTTTTTGACTCAAATTTTTTGACTCAAATTTTTTGACTCAAATTTTTTGACTCAAATTTTTTGACTCAAATTTGTTGACTCAAATTTGTTGACTCAATTTTTTTACATACAGGGTGGGGCGTAAGTTTGGAAGCAAATGAAAGTGCATATTATAATCCAACGAAAAATATATTTAATAATTTACAGTTCTGTATTATTACATATGGGTTTTAAGAATTTAAAAATCATAAATTTATTCAAAATGTCCCCCCTTGTTTTTAATAACAGCCTCAAATCTCCTCCGAACTCCTCCTACTGCGGCACGCAACTGTTCTTGTGAAATTTCCTTATAAGATCTCTGGAGCGAACGCTTTAAATCATCCACACTGCGATGGAATTTACCACAGGCCTTTGATTCAAGAATGGACCAAACCGAAAAGTCCATAGAATTAACATCTGGGGAGCAGGGAGGCCACATTTCTTTGGACCAAAACCGTGGAAGATGGTCATGGCACCAGTTTTGAGTGACATTTGCAGTATGTGAAGTCGCGCCGTCTTGCTGAAATGTCCATAGAGTGTCATTACCGAAGTGATCCTTAGCTGACTCCAACATTGGCGTCAAAATATTCTCAATATAACATTTAGCATTGATTTTGGCGCCTTGTTCCACAAAAATTAAAGGAGATCTCAAAGTTTCTGAAACGGCAGCCCAGACCATTACTGAAGCAGGTTTCATGGTTCTGTGGACAGTTTTGTGGTTGTATGGGATGTCTTCTGCACTTTTACCAATTATTCTGTCATTCCTCCGGTTGTGAGCCATTTCCACTGTGAAATTTTTTTCTTCAAACCAAACAATTTCACCAGCCGTGCCAGACTTCAATTGTCTCAGAAGTGCTTTGCTTCTCTCCAATCTCTTTTCTTTACAGCTTCTGACAGAGTCTGTCTCTTTTGGAGGGTGAAAGAGGACATCTTTAGGTCTTCTTTGACAACTCTTCTCATTGTTCTGGGACTCACATTAGCTGTTTTGGCTAACAATCGTATTGACCTTTTCTGGTTCCTCCTGATCTTCTCTCGGGCACATTTTATCAGTTGTTTGGTGCGTTGTGAGCGTGGTCTACCACTTCTTGGACGATCAGTCAAGTCTCCTCTCTCATTAAAACGCTTCAAACACTTCCAAACAGTCGATCTCGCTATTGAGAGAGTCTTTGAAATGACGGAATCTGACTTCCCGGCACGGTGTAGAGCAATAATGGCTTCTCTTTTGTCTGACATTTTTGAATTGACTAAATTTTTGTAAAAAAATAACACTGACACGTCATAATGTAGTGTCTCTACTAGAGTTCAAACCCTATCACCTACTTAGGAACTTATTTTTAAGAATTATATTAATGTTTGAAAAATTGCTTCCAAACTTACGCCCCACCCTGTATTTTTTGTCAAAAGACATTTTTTGAGACAAAATTTTTCAACATTATTTATTATTAATTCATTTTTTCAAATAGGTTTATTCTTTGAATATATATATTTTTAATTAATTATATTTTTTCTTTTCTATTGTTAATCCAATAAGTACACTAGTTAGTGAAAATAAAACAGAAATATAAATTAGCGTGACGATATATTAATTGTTTAAAAGTCCTCTCCAGGCTCCGAGGAAAAAATGAGTTTATCACATAATATTATAGAACTAAGGTCTACGATCATTATTGCGCAAACCGCATACAATTCGGTTCAGTATATATTTTATTATTTGCTTTTAAAGTTTTTTAATATTTTGTGAGCAACAATCGAGCGAATCTCCAACCTAACGCTGAGAAAGAAGATTGTACACTCTTTGTTTCGATTTCAAATTTAGATTTTTTAACAAACAACGCGTTTTTGGCCTTCTTTTAAGATATTATTTGTTTCTAAAAGTATATAAACGTTTCTATAATAAGTGTATCAAAATTTAAACCTTTAAACTAATAATAAATAGATTTATTAAACCAAATACTTAGTTGACAATTAAAACAAATGGTGTACATTCTTCTTCTTTAGATTGAAAATAAGAAAGTTGGAAGTAAAGTAGGATTTATAGAGTTTGGATTATAAAAATCTTTAAAAGCATATAAAATTAAAAATATGCTATCAAATTTTATGGGGTTTGCAGTAAAATGATAAGAAACATTAGCCTCGTTGATTTAGGCAATAAAAAAATTTGCTTGGAAGGGACCTTTAATATAATTTTGAATGGAATCATGTGTTGGCGTGATAGAAACGTGCGTCACGCAACTTAGTACAATGATGACAGTAAATATAAATTGGCGTGACGATATCAAATGTATAGTTTAATATCGGATGGAAATATGTGTTGGCGTGATAGAAACGTGCGTCATGCAACTTAGTACATCAATAACTGAAAATATAAATTAGCGTGACAATATAAATTGTATAGTTTTTTATTGTATGGAATTATGTGTTGGCATGATAGAAACGTGCGGCAGGCCGCTTAGTGAAAAGGTAGCAGAAATTATAAATTAGCGTGATGATATCAATTGTATAAATTAATATCGGATGGAATTACGTGTTGACGTGATAGAAACGTGTGGCACGCTGCTTAGTGAAAAGATAACAGAAATTATAAATTAGCGTGACGATATCGATTATACCTATAGTTTGTTATTGGTTGGAATTATGTATTGGCGTGATTGGGGGCATGGAAATAATAAAACATTGTTTTTGTATCTGTGAATTATGATACTTTTAATTCTCTTGTTAAAAACAGCACAGTTATCATCTACTCTTCTTCCAGTTGAGCAGCATTAATGGGAGAGATCATTGCACGCTACTGATACACTTACTTCTTCAAGTTAAATCATTTGTAAATATCAACGTTAAATAATAATGTTTTTACAAAAAACTGATCATTGCCATTTTCTTCACATTTTTAAGTATGCATTAATAAGGTGAACTGCCTAACGATATAAGTTAAGGAGGTGAAATTCATTAGAACGATATTAGTTAGTAATGTGAAATTCATGAGAACGATATAAGTTAGTAAGGCTAAAATTATTACAATAGTAAGGTTAACGATAATACGTTAGTAAGGTGAAACATATTACGTTAGCAAGGTGAACGATATTAGTTAGTCAGGTGAACGATATTGTGTTAGTAAAGTTAACGATATTACGTTAGTAAGGTTAACAATATTATGTTAGTAAGGTTAACCGTATCACGTGAGCAAGGTGAATGATATTATGTTAGTAAGGTTTACAATATTACTGAATAGTTATCTATTCAGTAACTATATAGCGTGCATCACATTTTCATCACATTCCATTCAAAATTATACTATACAATTAATATTGTCATGCTAATTTAAATTTTCAGTTATTTTTACTACGTAGTGCGCAGCACGTTTCTATCACGCCAACACATATTTCCATTCAAAATTAATTTATACAATTGAAATTGTTACGCTAATTCCTATTTTCAATTATCTCTTCAGTAACTAGCGTGAATCACGTTTTTATCACGCCAACACATAATTCCATCCAATAGTAAACTATATTATTGATATCGTCACGCCAATTTATACTTGCTGTCATCATTGTGCTAAGTTGCGTGATGCAAGTTTCTTTCATGTTAACACATAATTCCGTTCAAAATTATATTATACTATTAATAGGTATATCGTCAGCTAATTTATATTTATATTTTAATTTCACTAACTATAGTGTACTTCCCATTAAAATTAATGGGTTATCAATAGTAAAAGAAAAAAATAATATTAATTAAAAATATGAATTTAAAGAATATATTAGAGTCAAAATATTCAAGAATCGAGTCAAAATATTTGAGTCAAAATTTTCGAGTGAGCGTGCACGGCTGCACGCAAATCCCTTTTTTCCCGCAATTTAGACAGTTGCGTGAGCGTGCACGCAGAGAAATTTCATAAAATTCCACTTTTCCATGTTTTAGTCAACTTAGTTGCGAGGCAGCGTGGGCGTGCGCCGTGCACACAAATTCCATTTTTCCGTGTTTTAGTCAATAATAAGTTACGTGAGAGTGCACGCTCATGTTTTTTCCGCATTTTAGTTAGTACCCAATAAATATTCCAGACTGCAGGAGCAGGAACTGGTACCGAAAATGTTAAAAATGTCTCATGTTCTGAAGACTGGTAAATATTATATAGATAGCAAGTTCCATTCTTAACCTTTTTATGATGTATCATGATGATCATCTAGTTTGCAAAAGATGCATGAAGTTGTGAAGCTTATCTGGGCGACCGGTTTGACTAAAAGACGCATGACCACGCACGGCCACGCATGACCAATATATAGAAGATGCATGACCACGCACGACCACACATGACCAATATATATGGGGTAGGGGAAGAAGAGAATGGTGCAGGGGATCGGGGAGATACCTCGATGATATTGTGACTAAGTTTCAAAACTATATTCAGCATATACCTAAGTGAACTAATTCGATTATTTATCTTTCCTTCAGGTCATGCGGTATGCCTGGATGCACGACCGTCATATTTGTTGTTGGTAGCGTCAATAATTCTACCTGGTGATGTGTCATGATGTATATTGATTTATAATTGCAAAATAATCGAGTCTGACATAAATTTAGCATTAATATTTAATTTCTTTTCAGAACAGAACAGGGCTTCAAGCCATTGCCTCCAGGAAAACGAAATATCGAATGGATATGTAATGGGGAGCCAACAACCAAGACGATTTTTTAATCATTATAGTCTCAGCCAACTAAGATTAAGATGTAAAATAAAGACCTAACCATAGTAATGATGAACGTTTAGCAATTTCATAGATTGTTAACAGTTGACGAAAGTCCACGCACGACCAAACCAATTGGTGAGTCAGTGGCAAAAATAATATCGCGTCTTGCGGGACGCTCAAATCCTTATTATGTTTTCACGTGACTGGCAATCTGACGTCAGTTCAATGGAGAAATAATATAACTGAAACAAAAATCTCTACAGTAGTTTATCATAACTCTCTGACTGAAACAAAATAAGGTTTTAAGCGTCCTGCAGTCGCTGTACAACTAGCTCTCTCTAGTATATAATATTGATACTCTATGGACCAAACATGATCAGTAACCTACCCCAGCAAACATGTCCAACTCAATTCGATATCGAATTAATAATTATTAATATATTAATAGAACTTTACTGGGTAAGATAATAAAGACTTTTTATCAACAATTAATCAGGAATCAACAATGTTGTTTATTGATAACGTTGATTAAACATATTTTTTACAGTAAAATACTAATAACAGGTGTCATAAAATATAATTAACCGGTCACTAGAGCGGAAAGAAAAGTTTGAAAAAGCATAATGAAAACTGTAAAAGGAGTTTAATTTTTTTTAAATAATGTACATAATTAGAGCAACTGATTTCAAATAATGTAGTAGCTGGTCATATATTGAATTATAAATACTTTTTGCTTAAAAATGATAGTGGTGATTAAGGAAGAAATATTTAATTTATAATGGAAATGATCAATTGTATGATAGAAATAAAGTGTATAATGGAAATAAATCGTATGAAAAAAAAAAACAATATGTAATTTATTATATCACTAATTAATTGGAATAATTGATAATATAAAATAACAGTAAGTGATGAATGAAATAATTTCTATCTTAAAATGTAAATAATCAATCGTATTAAAATATAAATCTATCTTTTAAAATTTTTTAAGTTAAGAGCTAGGCCTGATTATAATTTATGGGGTGGCAATTGTCCTGTAACTATCAAAACAATATCAGTAATTACATATATCTAGCTATTATATTTCTGAATTCTGTTCAAACTACATTCACAAAACTCCGAATCGTGTGAGATAAAATCCGTAATTTATCGAATTATATAGAAACCGGATTTCATATTATCTTAAAAATATTTCTCTTAAATTTGTATATAACATCGTGTAACATTAATCCAATTGATATGCCACCAAACGTACATTACACTAGTGTATGTAATAAAGTAAATTCTGGTAATAAATATAGTTCAATATTTGAATTTTCTTCTGGAAATTATATATTAATTTATGTTATTAATTTAATATTCATACATTAATATTATATTATATAATATATCGTATTTGCTGTCTATTTATGTAGGTATTTCATAAATATTCAGGATAGATAGTGTTGCATCGTTAATCTAAAATGTTTATTGTTAATCTAAAATTATCTGATCTATGTAAATGGTATTTTTAAATTAATTAATAAATAAATTTTTCTTAAAATGAAATACCTTTAATCTGAATAAAACGTATTTCACTGAAAATATTTATTGACAAAAAATCTAGTATCTTAACTATATATACAAATAATACCAAAAAGGAAATATTTGAAATTGGAAATCAACAAATAAAAGAATATCAATTTGAAAGAAAATTGACACATATGTATATTTAAAACTAAGAATTTACCCAATTATCCATTGAAACAGTAAATAAATATCTTCAATTTAGATCTTCCATTGCTTAAACACTTTTGTTTATTTTACTCATTATTTAGTTAAGTTTTGCAAGTGCTATTCTCAAATGAATCTATTGGCAGAACGTACATTGATTGGAGAGGATAACACTATAGACTGGTCATATTTTAGGGTCTTTTACAGAATTGAAGCGCAAAATATTTATTATTTTAATTACTTATAATATCATTATTTATTAATTTATTAGAGTCATAATATTTGTTCGAAATCATCTATATCTGTAATTCATATTGGTTATCATTATCATATTGGTTATAATTATCATATTGAATATCGTTATCATATTGGTTATAATGCGGGTTGTGACAATATGCGTTTAAAATCATAGATCTCGAAAATATTATAGACGGTGAGAATTAAGAAGAATTGAATTGTTCTACACCAGCGTTATATAATATTAAACACCATTTCAGGTCATTTTGTCAATACTATTTTCGGGATCTATGATTTTAAACGCATATTGTCACTACCCTAGATATAATTATCATATTGGGTATCGTTATCATATTGGTTATAATTATTATATTGGTTATCATTATCATATTGGTTATCTTTATCATGTTGGTGATTATTATCATACTGGTTATCATTATATCTTACTAGTTATCATTATGTTATTGGTTGTTTTTATCATATTAGTTATCTACTTATCATTATCATATTAGTTATCTACTTATCATTATCATATTTTTATCATTATCGTATTAGTTATCATATGATAATGGTATATCTATGAATCATACACATTTGTGCCTCTAATCTGGGAAAGACCCAAATTGTAGCAATTAATAAAATTACATACTAAACATTCATCATTACAATTAATGGTTAGGTCTTTATTTTACATCTTAATCTTAGTTGGCTGAGACTATAAAGATTAAAAAATCGTCTTGGTTGTTGGCTCCCCATTATCCATTCGTTATTTCGTTTTCCTGGAGGCAATGGATTGAAGCCCTCTTCTGTTCTGAAAAGAAATTAAATATTAATGTTGAATTTATGTCGGACTCGATTATTTTGCAATTATATATCATTATACATCATGGTACATCACCAAGTAGAACTATTGACGCTACCAACAACAAATATGACGGTCGTGCATCCAGGCATACCGCATGACCTGAAGGAAAGATAAATAATCGAATTAGTTCACTTAGGTATATGCTGAATATAGTTTTGAAACTTAGTTACAATATCCTCGAGGCATCCCCCCGACCCCCGGCACCATCTCTTCTCCCCCACCCCATATATATTGGGGTGTGTGGTCGTGCGTGGTCATGCGTCTTTTATATAATGGTCATGCGTCTTTTAGTCAAACCCTCCGGCGACTATTGAGGCGGAGGCCTTGAAAAGTTAAAATTAGTCTCATGAATTATCCGGCGACAATTTTCTAAATCATTCCTATGTTTACATGTATTTATTGGAGAGTATTTTGAGATTTTTAGCCATTTTGGAGAGAAAATTGAAAATCTCTGGAGAGAGATTGCCCCAAAATTTAAATATCTGGAGACTCAGAGTGATTGTGCATGCTTTGCAGACTGGTGTATCATTGTTGCAATTTTTCTGCATTCAAAGTTCTGCCTTCTTCTTCTCCTTCTATTGAGGGATATTAAGTATCCTTAAGACTTGCTGCAAAGAGAAGAGTCTCCAGCCATCCAGCCTGAACCCTATCAGAATTTCAAAGCTCTGCCAGAAGTGGTTGAAAAAATCCTACAAAAGTCACACTGTACTAAATTGCGTAAGTTATTTACCCTGGAAACCCTGCCGCAGGCGTGCCTGTCCTCATGGAATAACACTAACTTTAATTTTAAACAAATTTGGAAGCTGAATTTTGATAACTTTAACTTTTTTCGCATAATTACATATGATTAGACAAAAACTAAGATGATAAATGGTAAGTTATTATAAGCATTAATTTATTTCAAATTTATATAGGAGTAGGTATATGATATCAGATAATCAGAGCGATTTCTCTAGTCATGAGAGATACACGAGTGTGTTTGAGTAGATATATAAGAGTAAGGGTAAGGGTAATTTACTATTCAGAACTAAAAAAACACTTTATACAAGTATAGTATATACATGCACTGTCTTTCATTAGGAACGTCACTTTTAAACTGCAAATTAGAAGCACTAAAAATGCTTCTAAAATTAAATCATCACTTTAAAGAGATAAATGGATTTTGATGATTAATTAACATTTATTGTTCTATATCGTGTGAGGCACATCTCCTGAGGCCCGACAAAAGTTGTTCAAAATTACCCCTCCAGCCTGAATTAAGACAGAAGGACACACGCTTCAAAACATTCCTACAAATATTTTGGGAGTCTCCTGTTTATATTTTTCAGCGAAGCTTTGAACACATTGTATAATTAACTCTGTGCTGACCCTGTCGCAAATAGTTTTAAATCTTTAGTCAAGAAAAATAAATATTTCATGTTCTTAAAATTACGTGCATTTTTAGCCTATACATTTGTTTGTCAATGTAACATTTTAGTCATCCATTTTTTAATTAATTCTAGTCATTTTTCGTACAAATTTAGGGTAACTTTCACCACTTCACCCTAAACAGTCATATGTGAACTGCCGGCAAAATTCGAGTTCAGTTCTCTAGACATCTTGAATTGCTGCGTTTCTAGCCTCAATCTTTCTAGGCGTTTTGACATTGTTTATAAGTGCTGGATCCAAAGTAAACATTGATTAGTTACCTCTGAGCTGGACGTCCCTCATAGTGGTCGTAAGTTTCATATAATGTTTATTCTTAAATATTTTATTATAGTTAGATACTTACTGTTTAGGATGAAATTTAAACTTTGTTAGATTCAGAGGTAGTTTGCAGCTACCGTTATATACCCCATTTGCGCTTTATATAGTTGCTTACTTTTTCTGTGTCGCGTAACAATTTAGTGTTTCTCAATAGAGTCAGCACTATTCAAATTTTAAGCATTGTTATTTTTATTTTGTAGGAAGAATTTTGCCTTTAGGGTTTTAACGTAAAAAAAGTTCAGTCTAACATAAAAATAATTTCAGAGAAAATAATAGCCGTGCTCTATAGTCTATTGAATATTTACTTAGATAATGTTTTTAGAAAATAATTTTACTACCTT
This sequence comes from Caprella mutica, assembly GCA_947561585.1. Classification (NCBI taxonomy): domain Eukaryota; kingdom Metazoa; phylum Arthropoda; class Malacostraca; order Amphipoda; family Caprellidae; genus Caprella; species Caprella mutica. Next base: position 110,825 of record CANNZV010002205.1, on the reverse strand, counting down.
AATTTCACCAGTTGATCTAGAGTAGCTATATTTTAATAAATGTTTATATGGTTTTACCTTTCTATTTTAGCTACGACTAGTTCATGTATATTTCTTATATCTTATTTTTATTCATGTGTAAACTGATTGAGCTTGTCTCTTTCAGTTACTTTGTACATCCTGGATTGGCAATAAAGTACTGTTTTCTTCATAACCTCATTCATCCTATTGGGCACGGGAGCAAAATACACGAGTAGCTCGTGACAAACTCAATGGTCCAATGAAATCAGGTTTTATCTATAGAGTAGAGATTTAGCAGCAGCCCAAAAGTGAAAGTGCAAAGGGTTGAGATGTGGACTGTGTCCTAAAGTCCTGGCCAGGGATTTTCCGTTTTTCTGATAATGACTGAACCTCGAAATTTTTTATTGAGAAATTCTCGAGCTGCATTTGTACAATGTGGCGAAGCGTCGTTTTCTATCCAGCAAAGTTCAAATAATGTGTTGCAACCCGATTATTGCATAATTAATTAAAACAACTAATTATTAATAATCAATTACAAACACTACAGTAATTAATTTGCTGATTAAAATACAACGCAATTGAGTTCAAGGGTATTTCAAAACTTATGGCAACACTCTAGTTTCCTTCTAGAAACATACGCGCTAAAAACAATTAGGCTACACTTTGTTTAGTTTCCGCCCACATTTTGTAGGGGATATAAATTTTACCGGTTAAACGACATTAACACAGATCATTGAATATAGGAAGATGTTTCACTACTACGTGGACGCTAGTGACCAAATAATTATTTAAAGGGGCAGTTCAGTCAATTTTTGTTTTCATAATATTAAAGTTGAACGATCACTTAGTAAGAATAAAGCATTCTTTTAGAATTAAACGGTTGAAAAAAATATAATAAGCGATATATATCATATTTTATAAATTCGATTTAGTTCCTGCGTCCTCCTACAGATGGCGCCACCACTCAGTTCTATTTGTTTTCATTTTATAGCTGATAACATGTGAACAATTTTTCTATCAACAGTATTAACAGGTAATTTATGAAGAGATGGTTTCCTTTTCAAAACTAAATCTAATTGACTCGAAGGACAGTTTTCAATTTCACAAATTCTTTTCACCATTTTCATAAGTTAATAATCGATTCAAGTCTGGGACTGGTTATCATTTTGTTTACGTTCTACAATGATTAGTTACGCGGTCCACCGCAGTCCACAGATGGCGCCACTAATTTACAAAATACTTTTTATATAAACATTTCTAAAATCAACGAATATTCTAATGTTACATAAATAAATATACTAAATCGATTTAGGACCAATTTGGCGATAGTTTGATTTTGACTGAACTGCCCCTTTAAGCGAGAGCGTATCAGCCAATCAGAAAAAGGGGTACCGTGACGTCACAAATGACAAACATACATACAAACATTATATATAAATAACGGTTAGAGCTACATTATCTTTTACTTCCAATAAGGGGGACTATTTTATTTTTCAGGAAAAAAAGGTTAATGAAATTCGTATATTTTAACGTTTTTTTATTATAAAATAGAAAATAAGAATTGGAGTAGGAGCTAAAATGTTTCGAGCAATCTGAATAGTTTCACCGCCATTGTTGCAAGCCTTTGGCCCTTTACCCACAGATTATCTATTTTCTGAATTAAAACAACTTGTACCGATCTTTAGATGTATTGGTAAAACTAAATACATATAATATTTTCGCTTCTTGTCCATTTCTCACTCGTTTAATCGAATGAATGATGAGAAAATTAGTAAAATTAGTCACAGAATAAAGCGCACGCCCACCGCTCATGATATTGCATCAGAAATGAACCAACGCTTCAAATAAATCAAATTCGTACAAACATCCGTACAAAACATGTACAGAGCGTAAATAATTATATTATTCATAAATAAATAATTCTATTATCTGTTAAATATCATAAATAAATATTTTGATTTTAAGTAGCATATTTAAATTCAATGTTATTCTCTCTTCGTCGCCTTTTGAATAATTAAAAATATGTAATATAACAATCGTTGGCAACTCCAAGGATACGTCACGGTACGGACGCATTCGATGCCAAGTGTCGCTAGAAAATTTAAAATACTGTAGTGCGACATCTTCCTATATTCAATGATCTGTGACATTAACGAGTCTGATACAACAGAGTGAAGAGTGCCGATACAGTGCTAGTGATTGTGAACTAAAATTAGATTATAAACTCTCACCAATTATTAATATTAATACCTTTATTGGAGACATAACACATTCCAAATTATATACAACTTACTATTTACAAAGAATTAAACACAGTTCTCAAGAACAGTCAATAACAACAGCCTAGGATTAACTCCAAACCAATTCCCCAAATCTTCTTAGCTAAAGAAACATTGGGTAAATATATAATTAATAATTATTCTCTCCAGGTTAATTGTATGATATTATTCTTAATAATGCTATATCTATTATACTGAATTGCCATATTAGCTAGGGTCACGCAGGTAAATTACGGCACTTTACTTTTTAATTGTGTCCCTCTCAAGAGAGTCTCTAAAATATTCTGAATTGAAATTACATTAGAATGTTGCATAACTATCAAAAGAAGCACAGTGCATGCTATAACTTATTAATTTAAGTTTTGACGTGTGTTTTGCAACTATGATGTTTCAGTTGTTAGAGGCCACAGTTAGTGAGTGGGCCGTAATTTACCTGCGTACACACCCCAGACTCTTCTTACATCCTGTTTTCCAGGTTTGAAAACATGACCAACCGTCAACATTTGACCAAACTGCATAAGTTGGGATAACTTCTGACAGTATTAAAAAATGTATAACTTTTGTTAATACTATTCTAATTCAATGCATATTAATATATTACAATTAAGTTTACACAACATATTTCAACTTTAGAATTAGGAATTTAATTATTTATTATAATTATTAAAAGGCCATTTGACAAGTAGCATTTTGCTCAATTCTCAATTATTGTAATATTAAGTACAAACTATTTTTAATGCTTCTACATTTGCCAAAGTAATTTACTTCTCATATTAAATTAACTACAATTATTATTAATTATGAACATGAAAAATGCCAAATAAATAATTCAACTCAACCTAATTAATAAACATTAGAAATAAATTTTCCTAATTTAACTCATTGAGATTAGTATTAATTATTGCTATTTAACTGGCATAAATCTTAATTCACAATAATTGGTAAATTTTTCTTTTTATTTTGGCAAATTGTCGAAGGAAATTTAAGTCCAAATTTCTTACTGGATTTATTATTCCAGGGTCCCAGTCTAGGGAGACGCAGAGCCAGTCTAGGGAGACACATACCCCAGTCTACGGAGACCGTCATTCCCAGTCTACGCTAATCTAGAGAGACCAGCACATCCAAGTCTACGGAAACACGACTTAACCCACGGAGACTCACAATTATACGGATACTTTAGTTCCACATCCCAATCCTAGCATACGGACGCAGCAAACACCAATCTTGGCTACATAGCGATAACAGATTATTACGCACGAAGGAAGTACCATAGTAAACAGAATAGTATAGTACCCCAGTTACATGTATTATTCAAATTTATTCTGGGTAGGCTGTGACGTCATGTATGTAAACAAGAGGTCACGTCATAGTAAACAGAATTGCTGTGGGTCACGTGGAATAAAGAATTAAGATGGCGGCCAACGCGACCGATCTGACTAATGATCTAATTATCTTGAATAAATCGTCTTCTTCAAGACTAAAAATTTGTTACTATTTTGGGTGTAAAAAGACCAGTAGCAATTTCATCAACAGTCATTTTTTAATTTTCGTCCGTATGACTATAAAGATTGGATAATAGCATGCGGTAATGTGGAATTAAAAAAAATATCACCGAAAACGTTATTTAACAAAACTTGGGTGTGTTGAAGCCATCTTTTGTGTTTGTACTGTACGTACAAACGTACGCACCATTGTTGACATGTGACGTCACAGCCTACCGGGAAATGCGTAATATCCCCCCTATAGCTCTGGGATACTATATATTCTCTGTACTGTGGAAGTACTACAGATTATCACTGCAGCGATACCTCACTCGAGAACTACTCGAACTAAAACTACGGACCAATCTGACTCAAGACATAAGCAGAGTACAATAGGAATAAATAGATAAAAATTAACTCTTGTTTGATTGTCACATTTATTAATTAATCATTTGTTTTATATATTAATTAGAGCTGGAAAAGAAGAAAATAAGAGGATAGGCTATATAGATAACTAATAATTAAATAAGATTAGTGTGTGGCTTAGAAGTTGATATAATAAAACACTTTCTAAGACCAGAGAAACACACACATTGAAAAATCTTACAAATGTACTGGAAGAATTCGAGGTATGAAATACCATTAACTGATGTCAAGTAGCTATCATCGTCAAGAAATGAATGAATGATTGGAACCATTCCATTAATAATGGCAAAGAAGATCATACCTAACATTTGTTTCGCATATATTTCGAGGATTTTTCTTTGTTCACACTCCGTCAATTTTGATGGAGACAAAAAAGAACTTTTTGTCAGTCCAAACTATTCTATCAGCAATGTTTGATAGTTTTTACAGAATCCACTGAGTATACTGCCCTCTCAGTGCTTTGTGGACTTCAGTTAATGATTGAACTGAAGTGTAATGATAAAAACGGAAATGAAGTTCATGTCTGAATATCCTCCACAATGTATGTTTGCTAGGTTAAATCTGCTAAGAAGATTTTCTGAGAGAGAAACTAGGGGTTGCTTCAAAGATACTCTTACCCATGATACAGTAATGTTCATGTACACTGCTCTTACCTCCTGAATCACTATTTCTGCTCTTTTTGATTAAACATTTTCTGTTTCTTGTGGATGGAACCAGTCTCATTGAAAATTAAACGAACTCTTGTGAACATTTTCAGGTGGTAAGATTTAACCGTCCTTCCACTTATCTTGAAGTTAAGGATGAATTCTCGGCGTACTGTTGAAGGAGAAGGTGTTTTGGCAAACTGGTGTATTGGTACAATATTTAGCATCAACTTATAAATAAACCCTATAAACAACGTATATTTCTTTTCGATTGCTGGAATATCGAATCGATGAATTGTTCCATTGAATCGACAGACCGTTGTTTGTAGGGAGAGCTCCAGACCATCTAGCTATTCAGTGCGATACTCGTTCTACGCAAGTCCATTGTCCAATAAGCTCTCCGAGAACAAAATATGCGCACTATACTGTCTGCAGTCGTAAGAACGTGTTCACTCAACGATTTAAAAAATAATGTTTTTTTTATCCAGAATTAATGTATGTTTAATTCGAAAAAAAAATTCAGGAGGTTCTGTGAACTTTCATATTTTTAGGAACCAGTTCGAGCCCTTGAATCCCATCACTGAAGATAACTAAATTCAAGAGAAAATAATTTTAAAATACCCTCTTCCTAGTACACGTCCCTAAATCGATTAGAGACGTGAACTAGGAAGAGGGTGTGCTGGAAAGCAGCAATAACAAAACATCACTATAGTGTTTTCCACGGTACAGGAACATAATCGGGTATAGTACCTAGCAGACGACACAAAAATATGACGTCACCACAACAACACATTCCTTGTTTGTGACCGAGCGGCCCATAATTCCTCGTATTTGCATGTTAATATCGAGAAGCTTAAAGTCATTTTATAAGGGTTTCGTACAAAAGAAAAGCGAAAATGGCGATTGAACCTCAAAGTTGAATATATAGATATAATTCAGGAGTGTTTTTATTGTTAATTTCTTTAACTTATCTATAAAAAATAGGGTCTTGAAAATATGCTACCTAGGAGCGTAAAATAGTGCTAGGTAACTGCTAAATTGTAGTTCATATGAATAACAAATAAGGAAAAAAATAATGGAATACAATTTAACCAATGCCTAGTTAGTAATTGATCAGAAAAAAATTAAATTTAGAAGTGCTAAGTTTAAGTAGGTTTTCCCATATTTTAAAGTGTGGTCAGAGTCGCCATTTCCAGTCATCCGGTGGTCACGTCAAACTATAGATTCTATCAGCTGATTACCATACCCTATGTTACTGTATCCTGGTGTCTTCAAACACCCGCAAAAGGCGATTTAACATGTGGAACTGCCAAATAATTCTACAAATCTGTTATTTGAACAGGGGATGATGTTCAATGAATTAGGGAAATGTTAAGTGTTGGTGTTATCGGTGTTAGTAGTACTTTGGGCAGGGTTTTGTTTACGAAACTCTTTTTCTATTAAATTTCCTTTTGAAGTTCTTTTTATAATGCAATGGTCATAAAGGTTTTAGCAATATCTATTCTAACAATTTTCGTACTTCCTCTCCTCTAAGGTACCTTTTATTAATATGTTAAAAGCTTTATTTATAGTTTGTAGCTCTACTAAACTTTCCTTACTATCCATTCTTTGTTCTTCCTTCTCCTCTGCAGTCCCTTGCAATTAGATTGCTATTATCTTTTGTTATAGTTTTGTACCGATGTTTAAATCTTTCTTAATTTACTCTCTTCTTTACTTAGTCACTTCTCATAAATCGCATTCATCAAAGTAACCTTATTCCGTTGTACGCCACATTGTTCGAACAATTAAAACCCTTCATAAGTTAGTTTGGCGGAATCGTTGTTCGTGTGTGTGCGATGAACTATTACACCTGTTTTGGTTTCGTTTAAACCTCTGTGAACTTAGGAGCAAAGTATTCCCGTACCTCTTTTGTGAATTGAATATTCGATAATTTGTTCATATCTCTCAACAACTTAATTCCATTCTTTACGCCAAATTACCTGTAATTACTAAATAAAAACTCAGTCCATAGCGCTGTTTCATTTCGGAGAAGCAATTCCGAAACGGGGGGGTATTTGGATCGCTTCCTAGTTCATGTTCCTAAATGAAATAGGGATGTGAACTAGAAATTCACCGATTTATTTACTGTTTATCTATATTATGTTATGTTTAGTTAAAATTTAAATTCTTTACTATAGCTTCGAAATGTACACTTCTGTAACCTTCATTTTAATTAAACTAATACGTTTTCTCTATATATTTAACTTTTGTTTCTTTCATTTCCTTACTTATAAAACTAATTACTAAATAAGTAATCAACTAATAACTATAACGAATCATTCCATATTTAAATATGACACCTATTATCAATATTAATTAGCCAAACCCTACTGCCTAAAATATTTCAAAGCATAAAATTATTTTTTGTTCAATGCAAGACAGAAAGAGAGATTGTGTTTAAAAAGATAATTATTTTTTCAATAATATCTTTATTATATTAATCGAACTATCAATTAACTGAGTGACAGTTGCTATGGTTGAATTTTAGAACTTTCAATTCATTCTTTATTCCGAACTTTAATCACAGAACGTGAACTAATTCAGACAAAAAACACTTGTTAATAGGTGCACCGACAGTTGGGCCCCAAAATAATCAAGCCCAGAAAAAATTGGGCAGAAGACACAATAAATAAATGTTACCTTGCTTTTTACTAGGGAAGTGACAATATTATCTTAGAAATATGATTGATAAGGGATATATTAGCAAGCCCCTTAAATCACATCTAGTGTTTCAATGTAATGAAAATCTTGGAAGTATTTAAATAAGCCGTACTATTTTGAATCATGTCATGTGGTTCCAATGTGTAGTGTATATCGTCTGACAAGACAAATATTTGGTAATAAATGGGTAAATTTTAAAGGTTGAACATGAAATTGAACAGTTGTTTGGATAAAATGAGATTATGAGAATATATTCTGTAATAATAATTCATAAACCTCTTCAATATTGAACACTGAACATAATTCACGTTAACTTCAATCCAATTTGTATGTTCCAATAGTTCCGGCATGTCTAAAATACCTACATTCTTATTTCCTATTGTTTCTTCATCTTAAATAGCTACATTTTTATTTTCTATTGGCTATATCCTAACTCATTTACTTCACAGGAGTTCACTATATAGAGGTACTGTAACTAGGAAATTTGTTGCTTTCAATAATTGCATGACCTATCTCGGAACAAAAAATTATTGTAGTTTAAAAGAATAATAGTATTTACTCATGAAAAGAATATGTTCTATTAAAAAATATTTATTTTTCATAACGAGAATATTTCTTTTCAGGTAAGGAATATTCTTTATTTTAAATATGCTCAAGACTATATTTTTATCCAAAACGCATATTGTGAAAAACCTAGTTATTACAGTAGCAATGGTCTTTTATTAAGGTAATATAGTAAACTCTGAAAAAAATTGTTAAATAATATAATCGTCTCGGGGCCCAATTGTCGGACCACGGGTTAATAGGCTTAGTCGAATACTTAAAACAGTCTTCTTTCATTATTGATCATAGAAAATGAAATATTTAATTAATAAGTAACAATTAAGTTGTTACTTGTGACTTACCCCGGTCTTATTACACTTTGGTAATATGACAGAGTCGTGATTTGGTAGTAAAAGTGGGGCCTGTCTATGCGTTAGTAGATTCCTTTGATAGGATTAACTATCAAATCTTCTTGAGAAGTCCGTTTTTCCAGTCATTTGAGCAAATCCACCTAAACTGCAGTAGGCATTTCTGTATTTGGATCTACGTTCCTTTCTATCATCTCTTTCGAAGTCCTTTGTAAATTATTTCTCTCAGGATCTGCGATGTAGCATTTGATTAAGAAGCAGAGGGTAAATGATCACTTCAGTTAATTTCATACATATTAATATATTTGTGAACGCGAAACATTGTACCATATTGCAAATTTAAGCACATAAAAGTAATCGAAGACCATTTAGAACTCTGATGTCTGCTTGTAAATGTGTTTTTAAATATATTTTCTAACTGAATAGACACAAGTTACCTGACGAAATGAAAATTTACACTAAATCTCTATATATTAATTCTCCATTTCAACAGTCATAATTTACTTTTAATAATTAGTATAAAATAATTTTTCAATAATAAAGAATTGAAATTGCTCATAACTTATATAATAAAGTAGTTCAAAAAATAGAGAGAACTATCGATATCACCTTCATCACTTCCACAATTTGGCCATATATTGCATGAACTAAAAAAGAATATGAACCCAAATGACTTCGAAATAGAAGAGACAAGATACTTACCTTTATCAGTGAGATAATTTAACACTCCTAATTTATTCAGCTTATGAACGTAGAAAAGCTAATCATGGGATAATATCTGAGACAGTGTTTCGAGACTCTCAAATCAGAAGATAATTTAAATATGAAAAAAGGTATCATTCCAATTTGACGACCCCCACCAAATTTAATTTTAATATATTTTTTCTTATTTAGGTTTGTCCATATAATCCGAAGATCATAACCGTTTTTTGTAGAAACTAAGACTTTTGGAGATATTAAGAGTATGAATTTACTTTTTTCGGATTCCCTATGTATACTGAAGGATTTGTAACTTTGAAAAAACTCGTTTTCACACTTTTTGGTCAAAGATAGCCGTTATATAGTTTGTTGTATTCGCTAGTTTGTTGTACTGCACACATCATGATTGACCTGGCAAGGGGGTATGGAGGGCGGCACGCCCCCCCCCCTCATTAAACATACATCAGTATTGAAGTAATAAATTGAAAATATCACGGGGACTGGTAATACTTGATATAGCTATCTATGGAGAAAAATACATATAAATATAATAATCTAAATTAAATTTGGTGTGGGTCGTTAAATGGGAAAGATCCGAAAATAAAAGTAAATCATTCCAAATTCAGATCTGTAGAAGATTAAACATTAAAATAAATAATATTTATGGAATGAATTTTAACAGGACTAAAAACAGATAAATAGCTATATTATATATATATATATACTTATAACTTAAATTGGAATATTTTTAAAAATGTATTTTTTGCGTGCCTCAAAACGTAGCTATAATATATAATGTATATATAGTAATATTTGGTAGTTGAAAGTAATAAAATTAAAAAATAGGAAAGAAATACTCATTAATAAAAAATGAAGATAAAGGTATTAATCAATTCAACTTTAAATGGTCTGTTATATCTCAAAATGAAAATAAATGCAAGAGAAAGATAACAAGGAATGGACTCAGTATTATGTCACAGGTGTAATGAATATCTCGTTCACTACAAAAGAATGTTAGACTAACCCATTTTATGAAATTAAAAACAGTAGACTAATTGCGTGATAAAAATAACAGCGTTATAACATAATGCTAGATAAGAAGAAACTTATAAAGTACATATGTGATTTAGCCAATAACTACGAGAAATATTAAGATGAGAATATAATTCTCATATTTTAAATATAATTCAACTTAAATGTAATTGTGCTTTGCATGACACAGAAATAGTTTAGATCTGAATAGCTCATTGTGTTTTTTTTACCAGAGTTTTTGTTCCTTGTTTTATATTCATTTGACAATAACAGGTTCTTCAGGGGAAAATTCTATATATTAGTTTTTATCTGGTCGTTAGTGTGGATAATGTAACTCCGCTTTATTTCAACTACATTTCCTGTGAAGATTTATAGTTTGTTTAGGTAGAGGTGATACTTCCAGAGCTACGATGGCTCTGCTCGGTAGGTGTTCATCTAGATTCTAGTGCTCGACTGCCCATTACAATTCTGATATCACAAGTATGAACACTGTGATGACGAGAGCTGTGACAATATGCTTTTAAAATCAGAGATCCTAAGAATGTCAAAGAAACGAATAGGTATAGAATACTTCGGTGACCGGTGTATCCCACCCAGGTAAATTCCAACCCACTTTACGGGTTAGGTTTGTTAGTTATTGATATTAACCATTTTTTAATATTTTATATAATAATATGTGAATTCATATTCATTGTAGTAAATTAAACCCTTTGCTGGGTTCACAAGTTATTTATTTTTCACTACAAATGTGATATAATAGAATAATATAATTATTGCCAATGCAACAGTGATATTAACTGTAAGATGATGTCATATTGTACTTATTGTTAGCTTAATTTATTTTAAATTAAGTATTTTGACTTCGAGTATAAAGTGGTATAAAATGGTTTTTGACTGAAAACTTTTTTTCTACACCTTTTACATGATTTTTTTTGACCTGGTTTTAGATGAGGATGAGGGGGACTATTGCACAGGGTTTTAAGAGTGGGGGTATCAATGCCTTTTTTTACATGGAAAGATTTTGACAACGAGAGTTTTTGTCCTAGAATCCAAACAACAACTTAAAAGCAAAAAGGGTTGTCTCTGCCAGTCGACCCCATCCACACCTCTTCCAACCATTGTTGTAAGAGCATAAGCCACGGTTCCATGTTAAAAAGAAATTAGTTAGTTTAGTACGGGTTTAATGTCTGCTTCGGAACCAAAGGAAAGGAAAGTGACTCCATGAACAGAGTCACATACCACCGTCGCTGACAAGGTCATGGATGCAGAAAACCTACTCCGTGGATGCAGTCACTTACCAAGGAATATGACGAAACGGGACACAAGCACCGGAGGCTGCACTCACGGATGGAAGAGGAAAATGAAGAGGTGATGGTAAATGAAGCCTACAAGCCTACTGAACACAAAAATCTAATACCTCGTAGTTGAAGAGCATAACCCTAGCGCTATCCTCTAAAAATGCGAGTAGCGTTAAAAAAATGATAAACATGGAAAAAATAAATAAAAAGACAATCCATAATCCAAATTACAACAGTTCGGAACCTAAGGGACACCACCTCCACCCCCCTTCTCTTCCATTCACCTCAGACAACTTCAGGATAGAGCCCCTGGGGGCTAAAAAGGAATTAATATTAACTTACTAAACATTTACACTTCGAAATAAATGACTAAACTATGAATATTTGTATTTTAGTCTATTAGGATGAAGTTTTAAAAATCAACTTGACCTAGTTCTAAATATTTCCAACTATCTGAGAATATTTCATCATGGGTACAAAGTATTTAACAAATGGCCAACTAAAAATAAAATCTTATGACTTTTAATTGTCACCCTAATGATCATTGTCACTGGGGTGGAATATACCTGGGGTGGAAAATACCTGGGGTGGAATATACCTGGGGTGGAAAATACCTGGGGTGGAAAATACCTGGGGTGGAAAATACCTGGGGTGGAAAATACCTGGGGTGGAAAATACCTGGGGTGGAAAATACCTGGAGTGGAAAATACCTAGAACCACTTTATATAGCCTGAGTAAAACGAGGCAATACCGTTTAATTTTCTCAGTCTATAATATTTTCAGTATCTATGATTTTATAAGCATATTGTCACAAATCGAGTGATGACTATCTAAGTTATGAAAAGCTTTATCAGACCTGTTGCATTTCAAATGAATTCTTTGATGTCTATTAAGATGAGATGACCGAAAGAATGCCTTATTACAATAATCACATTTGAATGGTTTCTCACCAGTGTGAACTCTTAGATGGTTATTGAGATCATATGACTGAGAGAATGCCTTATCACAATAACTGCACTTGAATGGCTTTTCACCAGTGTGAATTCTTTGATGTCTGATGAGAATAAATGAAGAGGAGAATGCCTTATCACAATAACTGCATTTGAACGGCTTTTCACCCGTGTGACTTCTTTGATGAGTTTTAAGATGAGATGGATCAGAGAATGCCTTATCACAGAAATTGCACTTGAATGGTTTTTCACCAGTGTGAACTCTTTGATGTCTATTGAGATGAGATAACCGAGGGTATGCCTTATCACAATGACAGCATTTGAATGGCTTTTTACTTTTGTGATGAGCTACGTCCTTTTCAAGACAATTAACATATCCGAATTTTTCATTAGCTGCTTCACATTTTTTCAAATTAATTGTATCTTGTTTATTAACTTTTCCTTGTTGCATCAGATTCATCTCAGAATCCGGTTCAATTTGGTTTTCATAATCAATTTTTTCTTGTTTGATAGTCAATTCCTCTTCGGGAAATTCAGTCTTAATATCTTTATAGTATGTATTATGAGGGAAAACTTCATCTTGATTTACTTCCTTCACTAAGCAGTCATGATCGACACCTCGACGTGAAAGATCCGAAATATCTGGTTTAACATCTTCCTCTTCCAGCAAGCAGATCACATTGGATAGGTCAGCAACAGCTCTCTCTCCATCTGGTATGGTAGGACCCTCCCTCACATACTCCATCTGAAAATTTTTCTCAATTAGACACATAGTACATCACTACAAGCATGGAAGAAAATACAGTCATAATGTGAGAATATTTGAAAGAAGTAAAATCCAAGACTTCAAGGAGTCTTCTTTCTAAATCTATAGTTCTATAAAAATCATGAAAAAAAAACGAAAAATCGATCATATCAATATAGTGAATCACACTAATAGAGTTATTAGGGAATACTATAGAGTGCCACATGATCTCTACATTTAGGTTACCATTACATGATTTTATATTATAATTTTTATAACCCAAACAACTGAGTGTTTTTATATTCAAAGATTTTCTTACTTGATGGATTTATTTCACAGGTTTTATTTATTTTTTCGCTTTATTTTTAATTAAATGATTTAAAATGAATAATTATCCAATTTTCAGTCCAAGATGGAATTTAAAAAATAATATTTTCTGTAAACAGCAGCATATGTAGCTAGAAATTTAATAACTAGAGATGTATTGATAGTATCAGTAAAGGATAAAGTAGGTATCTGAAAGCAACATTTATTTTTAATAAATGGAAATTGGTATCGGATCCCAAAATAGACTTATAATTACCAATATCATGTAAAATAACTTATATTAGCCATTTTGTACCTCATATAAGTTTATGTGTCAAATCTTTGAGGAGTGGGGGCACTACAATCAAATCCACACAATGGAGGCCCGAAAGAGTCAAGGTTATTTACATTCTTGACTATTATTTACATAGTAACAGAATCATTTAGCTAGTAGCTATGTAATATTTTAGTTTAAACATCTACATTTGAAATGTAGCCAAACCAATGGAAATATAAAAATTCAAGATATATTTGAATTTAGCTGTGTTATTTCAATCTTGAGTTGATAATTTTTTTATAAACTCATTAAAGTAGACTAGCAGCTAAGAATTATTATGAATTAGATAGTAAAATGTTACACAGCATCATAAATTAATTAATTTTTAATGATTTATCTCAAATAAATTGATTATTTTTTCATAATTTATAAAAATATGAATGATGTTTTATATGGTTAATCATGTATAGTGATCAGTAGAGCCCGGACAAATGCCATAAAGTCCTAAAATGCCATAAAATCAATAAATGCAATAAAGTCAATTAATGCCATAAAGTCCTTAAAATGCCATAAATGCTATAATGTCCTAAAATATCATAAGCTCCTAAAATGATGCAAGTCTTATTTTGGGCTTCTTGTATTATTAAATAATTTGGTAAGTCGGTAAAGTTGATGGGTTATTTTGACAAATTTATAGAACGTTATAATTCAATCAAAATCTGTCTGAATTATTATACAAATAAATTACTTAGCAATATCACTTCAAGAATTAGTTTAGTCACCACTGCATCTAGTTTTCTGTGATGATTCTTTGCATTAATTTTTTAGCACAGACTCTGCCAAGCACAAAATAGTGAATAATAAACTATTCAAAGAGAGAGATATGTAGAACCTAGGGATATTTGTAATATTTACAATAGAAAAATTACCAGGCAACAAAAATTGTGTTTTGTCTTGTAAGTGGTTTTTGCTGTACAACAGTTTCAGAGTATCTTAATTGGTCTAATTATAAATTATCTTTATAAATTATGATTTGTTTAATCTGAGGTTGTCTACTACGAGGGCTTGCTATAAATACAAATTTCGAATTAAACATTGGAATTAGTTTCATTTCATGAATTTCAATTTACCTAACCTTTTTTTATAATACTTTTAGGTTAAATTTGAATAAATATACTATAAACTAGATTCATTGAATTTTTAAGGGATGAATTGTTTATTTGTTTTCACCATTTTTTTCATTTAAACGGACTAAAAGCTGTCAATTTTATATTTCAAAATGCTGATTTATTCGTTGTAAATACCTATTTATTAATCCTAATAGTGTATGCATAAGTCCTAAAATGCTGTATTTAGGTCCTAAGAGTCCAGGCTCTAGTGATCAGTTATGAACTAATTAGTATCTTTATGTGCTTTTATTAAATAATTCCATATAAAAACGAAATAAATCAATAAAAACCAAATAAACCATATTTATTATTATTTAAAAAAAACATTGGTTTATAACAACTCTGTTCCTCTCCGGCTCAAAATTCAAAATTGGCTTAACTACAGTTTGCCAGCCTCTGAAATATGGATCGAAACCAGTCTGCAGAAAATGGTAGCTAGTGTTTGTAAAGATCCCTTATTTTGTTCACAGTAAAATTAATGTAATTATATGGATTAATTCAAGTGTTTGTAGGGTCATAGCAAAATTAATGTAAACCAAGTAATTAATTCAAAATTGTTAATGGAGAACATCCTATACATCTCCCATATTCTGCAGACTGTTGACTGGGATCATACAATTTAACACGTTCACTGCGTATCTGGATATAGCTGGCATTTCTCTGTATATTAATGACAGTTATATTAATAAATCCATAAGTTGAAGAAGAATAATTGTATTAGTATTTATTAGCATTTTTAAAAATACAATTAAAATTTGCATTCGGTACACGGGTGTCCCGATACGCAACAGTGTAATCCCACATATGGCCCGAAACGCAGTGAACGTGTTAAGGGGATGGTTTCATTTTTTTGCTAGCTCTACCAATAATACTCATCCAATAGAGCTGAGATTTTGAAATGAGCTATAGAATACTCAAAATCTTTTAAGTTGGTCTTTTAAATTTTTCCTTTAGTGTCACCCCTCTCTCGTGAAAAACCTGTTTTCCCGCCACTATAAATCTATGGACTCAATGGGGGTTGGTCCAACAATTTTTTTTTCAGAAGCTAATATGTTCTCTACTAGTATTCTAAGGTCGTCTAGTAACCCTTTTTCAGAATTTTGATCTAAATTTATCATTTATTATTTTTTTCCTTTTCAAAATAAAAAAGGTAGAGATCAAAATTAAAAAGAAGGGCTACTAGATGACCTTAGGAATTTCGGTCTGAACAGATTAGCTCCTATAAATTGATCCATTGATTTTGTGCAAGTAATATTTGAGTAAAAAGTTAAAGAGATGATGGAGTAAACAAAACAACTCATCAGGTCGATTTGGGAGACCAAAGGTCCCTCCTGGCTACAACGAAGCCATCTACCAAGAATGGGAAGCTATAATACAACATCAGGTCATTTCGGGGGAACCAAAGGTCCTCCCTGGCTATGACAAAGCCATCTACCAAAAATGGGAGGCTATTACACAACAACACACAAACTAACCAAATCCCCCCTCCCCCTCCATTATTCGCACCCCTGACCCACTTCCAGTTGCAACAGCGAACTGAAATTTTCTTTAGGCTGTTCTCTGGAGAACTAGAGTAAAAAAAAATCAGTGAAAATTGCAAAAAAAAACAGTGAAATGATGCTTTAACCATTCTTCAGAATATTGGAGATATTTTAACATTTTCTGTGCAAACAATCCTTAATTTTCTCCTATATTTACATGTATTTTACTGAGAACAGAAGCCAAAATAGATGATTTTAGAGAACAGTTCCATCCCATATTTTCAAGTGTGGCAGGAAAAATGCCATTTTATACTTTTAAGAATAAATTTAACTTCCCAAGATCCTAGTGAAGATTTTACACTCGAAAACATTATTAGTCTTCATTGTATCCCTTGAGCCTATCTTATGAGTTAATTACTTGTTATTAACAGGGTTTTTCAACTTATTCCACCTTTCACTCTCCTAAGTCGTCAATATAATGGCGACTTTGGCAACAACTTTTGGGCACCTAGGTAGACAGCAAAAAGGGAGATGTGGCATATCAGCAAAATTAGAGTTGACTTACATCACAATTCGCGTCTCCGTGAGCTCTTTATAATGATGTGGGTCAAATAGGGGTGGAAGTTGGTGGTAGGAAGTAAGGCGGGAGAATAGGTTTAGTTACCTGCTCATGATCAATCTGTGTGCTAAAGTTAAGGGTGAGGTGTGTGGCTGCACACGCTAGCTGTGTACCTAGGTAGACAGTTTGTAATGTTTTTCCAGAAAATTGCTCGCAATTTCTGAATTATTATAGTTAGATGAAAAATGAAGACACTGTCAGATTTAGCATAAAAAACTCTATCTAAATACATCACAAAATATAATGAAAATACCATAGAAAAAAAATGGAATATGTTCTCCAAAACATATTTTATTCAAACATCTACAGACTTTGGACCTTTATTTCGCAAATTTGGTCAAATTTTCAGAATTTCTGTTTATTGTAGCATGAAGAACAACATCTTCCCTTTCAAATAACATTTGAGTTACACCTTTATCTATCCAAATAAACATGTGGTTAGCTGTACACAGAGATGTAAGTACTAAGTACAAGTACTCGTAAATCAATGTACTTGAAGTAGTTGCCCAAGTACTCAAATAAAAAAGTACAAGTACCAAGTACTTTTTAAAGTACTTAGAAGTACCAAGTACATTTACTATACAATTAAAAAACTAATAATTTATACTGTTAACTCTGAGAGTACATCTTCTCAGTGACTTTTTTCTCTGATAGTACATCATCCTAATGACTCTTTTCTCTAATAGTATTTCATCACAGCGACTCTTTTCTCTGATAGTACATCATCACAGTGACTTTTCTCTGATAGTACATCATCACAGTGACTCTTTTCTCTGATAGTACATCATCAAAGCAACTCTTTTCTCTGATAGTACATCATCACAGTGACTTTTCTCTAATAGTATTTCATCACAGCGACTCTTTTCTCTGATAGTACATCATCACAGTGACTTTTCTCTGATAGTACATCATCGCAGTGACTCTTTTCTCTGATAGTACATCATCATAATGACTCTTTTCTCTGATAGTACATCATCGCAGTGACTCTTTTCTCTGATAGTACATCATCACAGTGACTCTTTTCTCTGATAGTACATCATCATAATGACTCTTTTCTCTGATAGTACATCATCGCAGTGACTCTTTTCTCTGATAGTACATCATCAAAGCGACTCTTTTCTCTGATAGTACATCATCAAAGCGACTCTTTTCTCTGATAGTACATCATCACAGTGACTCTTTTCTCTGATAGTACATCATCACAGTGACTCTTTTCTCTGATAGTACATCATCACAGTGACTCTTTCTCTGATAGTACATCATCACAGTGACTCTTTTCTCTGATAGTACATCATCACAGTGACTCTTTTCTCTAATAGTATTTCATCACAGCGACTCTTTTCTCTGATAGTACATCATCACAGTGACTTTTCTCTGATAGTACATCATCGCAGTGATTCTTTCCTCTGATAGTACATCATCACAGTGACTTTTTCTCTGACAGTACATCTTCACAGTGACTCTTTTCTCTGACAGTACATTACAGTGACTCTTTTCTCTGATAGTACATCACCACAGTGACTTTTCTCTGGTAGTACATCAACACAGTGACTCTTTTCTCTGATAGTATATCATCACAGTGACTTTTCTCTGATAGTATATCATCACAGTGACTCTTTTCTCTGATAGTACATCATCACAAATCACAATGACTCTTTACTCTGATAGTAAGTACATCATCACAGTGACTCACTGTACACGTCCACACGCTTATAATTCGTCACTGTGTTTGGTAAATATTGGTTTTGATATCTAGGTATCAAAAATAATTATATTCAATGTACTTAAATTGGTCAATATAACTCAGTCTCTATACATGATTGTATGTCAGAATATATAAATATTCACCGTCACATAAATATATACAATGTCTTACAGTCTTAGTTTTCGATTCTACTGTTTGACAAAGTTTTCAATTTTACTGCTTGACAAAAATTTTCCAACATGTTGGACCTCTTCAAACTCAAGTTTTTATCCAGTTGCTGTAAATACAGTTTTGATGAGAAAAAGAATTAATTTTGTACAGATTTTAGAACTAATCTTTCAAAATCTCTTGACTGAAAGGAAAAATGTACTTTTGCAAAGTACTTTTTACTTGGAAAGTAACAAGTACTTGTAAAAAGTACTTCTAAGTAATTATTCAAAGTACTTTTTGGAAAGTACTTCAAGTAGTACTTGAAGTACTTACTTGTTACTTAGTACTTTTACTTGGTACTTGGGAAGTACTTTCCCGCCCATCTCTGGCTGTACAGTAAACCCTGTTTTTGAGTCAAATTTCAGGTGTTGCCCATGCGTGCGCGGGTTAGCTGACATACTCCCAGTCTGCAGAATATGGGACATTTTCAACATTTTCTGTGCAGACAATCCTTAATTTCCTTCTATATTTACATGTATTTTACTGAGAACAGAAGCCAAAATGGAGGATTTCTTGGAGAACATTTTTACCTATTCCTGTAGTTTTGACATACTCTGTAACATAGCCTCAATAGTCGCTGGATAAATTTCACAACCATCTTTTGCAGACTGGATTTAGCCACCAAAAATTAAGGATTACAGAGGAATAAATAGCAAAATCTCCACAGACTTTGCTACAATATTTTCAGTGGAATTTACCTTGAAATACAGTCTGGATCCTATAGTGAAGTGAATAAGTGTCGACTTCCCATTCAACCCATGTTTCAAAGACAAAGTATAGATAAAGTCACCTGTATACTAACCAGTCTGCAAAGCACCATAGCATGCACAATCGCTCTCCAGATATTTTATCTTTGGGACAATTTTTCTCCAAAGATTATCAAATTTTTCTCCAAAGAACCAAAAATCCCCCAAAAAAATTCTCCAAGAATTACATATAGAGATAAGAATTAATTAGAAAAGAAGTTCATTAGAAAATAAACTTCACAAATTCACCCATCTTTTGCAAATGGTATACTGACAACTTTTGATGGGTGAAATAAGTTTTAAAACTTGTAACTAACAAGTAAATTCTCATGATACATCATACACATGCATCCGACATGCCATGCTTCCAAGAGTGGCAGGAAAGTCACCAGTTTAGTGAAAAAATGGATTCAGGTCACCACATTCAAGATACTTTAAAGAAATAAAAACTTTCAAGTGAAGATTTTACACTTGAAAACATCCTTATGCTACAAGAAAAATAGTATGGCTCATAAACTCTCCATTTGTCATAAATTATCTCAAAAATAAAATTGAAGCATAGGATAAAATTAGATATTTCTCACCATTTATAATTCAAGAACTCAAAATAACTGTCATAAACTCGCCATTAAAATGGCAAAAAAGGACATGCTTTATTACCTGGCTTACTCTTCACGTCTGATGCATGTGTTTTTCTTAAGACTATTTTAGGAGTGATTTACTTGTTATGTAGGGGTTTTTCAACTTATTTTACCCCTCAAAAGTTGCCAATATACTGCCGACTTTGTCCATACTTTGAAACATGGCATACATGAAGCATAAAGATGATTTAAAGTGTAAAATCTTTACTAGGAAGTGAAATTTCTCCTTCAAAGTATCTTAAATGTGGCGACCTGGATACATTTTTTCATTAAATTGGCGACTTTCCTGCCACCCTTTGAAACAAGGCATTCAACTCCATCCTCCTCCTTTTTTCCTCCCAAGCGTCTAATCTCTTCATAATATAACACATTCAAATCTACTGAAGCTCCCCATAACCCACTATTGAAAAAGTGGTCTTTTCTGATGAATTAATTACTCTATAACTTGTCTGCAAAGCACATCCATGTTGCCAAATATCTTTGGATACACTTTTTGAGGAGAGAAATATCTTTGCAAGATCTTTGAAACAATTTCTTAATTGGTTTCGATGTTAACTTTGGAGACAAATTGTCCTCGGAGACAAAATAAAATCTTGGAAGAGACAGATTTGACACACTTCGCAAACTGGCTCTGTTGTTAGAGTTTAACAAACCTTAAAATATAGTAATAAATTAATGGGAACTGTATAATCCACAAAATTTAGTCTCTAAAATTTATGTTAGCCTAAGGTATTTTCCAGAGTTTTCGTTTACTAACCTCATCCAGGGAGACACCCACTCTGAATAATGTGTATCTTCTCCCGCAGAGATTTTAATTTGACAGACAGTTACTCTCTGACCACTCTGGAAAATACTCTAGGTTAACAGATGAATTTTAAAGGATAAATGCTGCGGATTATACAGTTCCCATTAATTTATTACTGTATTTTAAGGTTTGCTAAACTCCAACAGGAGCAAGTAAAGATAACGGACCAGAAACGGATCATGTAGAGATAACGGACCAGAAATTAAGCTGGTAAAGATAACAAACCATAAATTAAGCTAGTAAAGTTAACGGACCAGAAAACTTTATAATAGTTTTATAAAACTATTAGCTTCAGTATTATATAAATATAAAATATACCAATAATGCCAATTAATTGGCACGAGATCTAAATTAACTTAATCCATTTATATGTAATTGGCAAAGATATATATAATCAATTAGGTTCAAATATACTAATTGGAGTAGTATAGTTAGTGCGCCAAATTGGCGCAGCTAATACATTACATTAGATGCGGTCACACCACACTATACGTAAATTTATATAACAGTTTTTATTCATTATTAAAACTAGCTACGCATTCCGCTCTTTAGGGATTGACAGATTGTTTAAATTGGTGACCAATTTAAACATTCCTTAACAAATCCTAAAGAGCAGAATGCCAAGCTAGTTTTCAATAATGAATAGAAATAAAAATAGAAATATAAATTTATGTATAATTTGACATGACCGCACCTACCTAATGGCCAATGCACTAGTGAAACAAAATAGTTGTTTAAATTTACATATAGTTTGACGTAACCACACCTAATGCCAATGTCCTAGAGAATCAAAAAAATTCCAAATAGATGTTCAAATTTATGTAGGTAGGAATAACTAGTTTGATGTGACCGCATCAAATCAAATCTATCATAATTGATCTTGGTGTGGCATATAATTGATCAAATCAATTTTGGCTTGGCATGATTTCATATTAAACTGAAATAATTGGCATGGGCTTGAATGTACTATTACACATGGTAAATATGCATTATAAAGGATATAATTAATGATTATACATTAATTTTGCATATTTTATCATTTGAAAGAATGGATGAAAAAATGTGATCCATTTTGAAGTTGTGAAGAACAATTAATTAAAAATGAAAAAAAAACTTTTGCTTGAATCCTTTAATGTGGTATCTTTGATTACAAAATTATTTTCTTATTCCAAAATTCTTCGGAAAATATTAATAATTTAACCAAGTAAAGATAACAGACCAAGAATGAAGCTAGTATAATAACTGACTGGAAATTAACCTGGTAAAGATAATAGACTCTAGTCCAGTAATTTGGCTGATCCATCAACATTTTACCTATTATCCCACCGAAAATTAATGGCAACATATGAATAAATAGCTAAGAATCCACCAACTTTGCCAGAATATTATTTTCATCAAAGGAGAAAAAATTCAACCGCCATGTCAGTGGAATTTACCATGAAATACAGACTAGGTAAAATGTTGGTGGATCAGCCAAATTACTGGAAATGTATGGTAAATTTTATCAGTTTTTCAAATAGGTAGTCAGTGGAATTTTGTACACCAAATACTACTTTTTGGTGTACAAAATTCCACTGACTACCTATTCCAGAGTGGCCAGTCTGTATTGGCCAATACAGACTGGCCACTCTGGGAAACACCTTAGGCTAACAGATGAATTTTAGAAGCTAAATGCTGTGGATTATACAGTTCCCATTAATTTATTACTGTATTTCAATTTTAAGCTTAAAGGTTTGCTAAACTCCAACAAGTAATCAATTCACCAAAAAGACCACTTTTCTAGAGTGGTAGCTAAATAAATGGTAAGATAGGAATCAAATCAATCAATCCACTCTGGAAAAAGTATAATCTTTTCTGATGGATCAATTACTCTGTTTGAGTATAACAAACCTTAAAATACAGTAATAAATTAATAGGAACTGTATAATCCGCAGCATTTAGCCTATAAAATTCATCTGTTAGCCTAAAGTATTTTCCAAAGTGGGAATTAATTCACAGTAGCTATGTACTGTTCACAATCTCCTGCAGCTAAATCATGTAACAGAATACAGAGTATGTCAGTTCAAGTCAATTAATAGCTTAGATATCATTTAATTACCAGTCTGTATTTCATGGTAGTACATTCCACCAACCAACATGTCGGCCAGTCTGAAAAGAAGGTCTCCTCAGACCCAGGATTTTTTTACAGAAATTGGAATTTGAGTGCAGAAAATAACATGGGAACATAGGAATTAAATAGGATTTGGACACAGGATTAATCCACAAATCCTGCTGTACATTTCAAAGTGGCATGTCGGTGGAATTTTTCCTCTTTGAAAAATTCAGAACAATATTCTGGCAAAGTCTTAAGTCGGTGGATTTTTACTTTTTAGCTATTTATTTCTATGTTACTATTAATTTTCGGTGGATAAATTGGGAAAACTTTGATGGATCAGCAAAGTTAATAAAAATTGTTGGTGGATTTTTTTCAGCTTTTCAAAAAAAAGTCAGTTGAATTTTATGCACCAAATGCAGACAGCAATTTCAAATGGGCACGGCGTAAAGAAATGAATGTGCCCTGAAAACATTTTAAACGCCTGTCATTTTAATACCACTGCTTGTATTGTTTACCAAACATGTATTTTGTCAAGAAGGAGTCTCTGGTAACATTTCCTGACAGTTTCACTGAAATTTATCCACCAGTTTTTGAAAAATCGTGCTCTGAACACACTGTACCAGTTTTGTTACAAAAACAAAGAAGGGATGAAAACGCCTGTTATCTAAATACCAATGCATGTATTCATTATTAAACACGATTTTTTTCAAGAAGTCCTTGGTAACATCTCAGGACAGTTTTACTGAAATTTGTCTACCAGTTTTTGAAATATCTTGCCCTGAACAGTCCATATCAGTTTCGGCAGAAAAAAGGAAGTCTGATTCAGGGAATAATTCCTGCATCTAAGATGTCACTGGCTAACCTGTCTGTGAATGAGCACCTTCAAGATCATAACTTTAAAGCATAGTTGCTACTAGATACTATTTCTTAATACTCAATAATACCATCATTTGATTAGTATCACTCTATAGCTACCATTACTTGATACCATTTATAGCCTACTTCTTGATATTACTAATTCTGAAAGTCTGGAACCATTGCTAGGTACAACCAAAGATATTAATATTATAGTAGTAAAAAATCTTTGCTACAGCTAGGGTAATGAACCAATTACTGAATGCTTATTTTTCTTTACTAATTACCGAATGGAATATTTCGAATTAGTATATTTGTAAACTATGATTGTTTATGACTATAAAAATATATTCGTTATATAGATACCAGATTCTTCTACTCAACAAATATATTTCTATAGCCATAAACAATCCTAGTTTACAAATATACTAATTCGAAATATTCCATTCGGTCATTAGTGAAGAAAAATAAGCATCCGGTAATTGGTTCATTATCCTACTTGAACCATTACTCGAAAATACTGCTACTCTGTACCATTACTCGATATCCAGTCTGCAAAGCGCGTCCATGTTGCCAAAGATCTTTGGAAACTATATTGTATTGGAGGGAAAATTCATCAAAACAAGATCTTGGTGACTATTTTCTAATCAATTCCTATGTTTACATGTTATTATTGGAGACATATTGAAGAAATTTGGCCATTTTGGAGACAAATTAAAATTTTTTTGGAAACTAATTGTCCTGAAATATGAAATCTTGGTGATAGATTTAACACATTTTGCAAACTGGCTCGATATAGTCTTATACTATCAATCAATGAATTCTAGTGATTCTACTTTCTACATGAATTCTCTGTAGTGAATTGAATCCAGGACAGAATCCTTAGCTTGATTAATTCTTCTTGAAACAAAATAAGAATAACTTATGAGAATATAATAATTAAATGTAAAAATTTATCGATCATGACAAGTTGACAACTATTTTATACAAATGTGCGTTGATCGGGAAACTAAATATGTATTTGTTGATTCATTTTTTTCAGTAGCATGGCAATTTCTTTAATTTTCAATTTGAATCTCTTCAATTTTTTATAATACACTAAATTATTAGTGTACTTCCTTAATAAAATTAATGGGTTATCAACTTATCAATAGTACCTAAAAGAAAAAATAAATATATATTAAAAAATAAACTGTAGGTTAGCGTCGGACCGGGTGGCTTTGCGCATTTTCCGCATACTTTGATTTTACGAAAAAACTAGTGAAGTCAGCAATCTGATTTTTTGTGTGCAGATAGATGAAGGGTAGACCTAGGTGCACACCAAGTTTCAACTCTTTAAGTTCAATAGAAAAAAAAAGTTATCATCGAATAACTGTGCGCAAAGATCGTGGGAATAAACCAGGAGAATTTTGCGCACTTACCGGGTGTACTTGCGCAGTGCGCAAGTTCACCATTTGTATGAACTGTGCATAGAAATCTAACACCGATATGCTATGCAACTGCTGTGAATTTGCCCCAATCTTCTATGCAATTGCCGTGAGTCTGCTGTGCAATTGCCGTGAGTCTGCTGTGGAATTGCCGTGAGTCTGCTGTGGAATTGCCACGACGCTGCTGTGGAATTGCCGTGACGCTGCTGTGGAATTGCCGTGACGCTGCTGTGGAATTGCCGTGACGCTGCTGTGGAATTGCCGTGAGGCTGCTGTGGAATTGCTGTGAGGCTGCTGTGGAATTGCTGTGAGGCTGCTGTGGAATTGCCGTGAGTCTGCTGTGGAATTGCCGTGAGGCTGCTGTGGAATTGCTGTGAGGCTGCTGTTGAATTGCCGTGAGGCTGTTGTTGAATTGCCGTGAGGCTGCTGTGGAATTGCTGTGAGGCTGCTGTGGAATTGCCGTGGTATAGGAATATCCAGGATGAATATCACAGGTTTATTAATGAATAAGAGCTCTTTAACTTTATTAATAAATGTGCGCAAGTCCACCCGTGAATTAAAATATTCCCAGGGTGTTCTTGCGAATCTAGTATATTGGTTATATCTCAAAAATTTATAATTATTATTCAAATCATCTTGCATGACGTTAATCTGCAGTAAATTATGCGTATCCAACGTAAATTGCAATCAAATTGGAGCATAATTATCAACACTACAGCATAGTTCGAGGAGATTCGATTCTAGTCCAAAATAATTATTTTGCTATAAAAAACATAGGTCTCTGTTTGAACACTTAGTATCTATACTTGATCTCTTACTATTTTCGTGAAATTTATGGACCAGGGGGTTTAAGAGCTGCTCTTTCCAATGGTGTTGTCAGATTTGAAATATTTCCAAGCATTCGCCGTCAATCACCGATGCGCAACTTCACCCTGAATGTTGAAGTGCGCAAAGCCACCCGGTCTGACGCTATATAAAAAATCTGTGCAGAAATATGATTTATTTTGAAAAAAATATGTAAAAAATGTATATAAACAAAATGCATGTAAATAAAATGTATGTAAATGCGAGTAACATCCGAGATGCAGGAATTATTCCCTGAATCGGACTTCCTGTTTTACTGTCAAAACTGATACGGACTGTTCAGGGCAAGATATTTCAAAAACTGGTGAACAAATTTCAGTGAAACTGTCCTGAGATGTTACCAAGGACTTCTTCTAGAAAAAAATCATGTTTAATAATGGATATATGCAGTGGTATTCCCTTCTTTTGTTTTTGTACCAAAACTGGTACAGTCTGTAAGTTCAGGGCATGATTTTTTCAAAAACTGGTGGATAAATATAAATTTCAGTGAAACTGTCAGGAAATATTACCAGGGACTACTTCTAGACAATAAAAATGTTTGGTAAACGATACATGCAGTGGTATTTAAATGACAAGCATATAAAATGTTTTCAGGTCATTTCAGGTCTTAAACCCCATGCCTTTCAAATGGTCAAAACATACCAGAGTCCAGACTGTATTTCATGGTAAATTCTACGGTACCACCGATGGGTAAAATGTTGGTGGATCAGCGTCAGCCAAATTACCTAGGTAGTATCTAGCAGGTAATTGAAAATTGGAAATTTTTGGTGGATTTTTTCAGCTTTTTCATAAAGTCAGTGGAATTTTGTGCACCAAATACAGACTGGAAAACTAAGATATACATTTCATAATACCCCTTTGAAAAAATTGAACTCTGCATGCTAAAAGCTTTATGATGCTTACTATTGCTTAGCCATCAGACTCGGCCTTCATGTCATTGCCATGCTTAGCTATTCATGCTTTACTAATCCTAAACAGGGTTAATCATTAATAAACTCTGTAATTGAGTATTCATGAGTAACTCAGTCAGAATTTAAGTTTTCCACTCTGGTCTGAAACATGGCAGCTAAATTAATGGTTACATAGGATGATCAGAATTAGTTCAAGATCTCCCGCAGAGATATACGATTTGACAATTTCTAAAGTTGGGCTCACACTTGTCACAGAGACTTAAGTTCAAGGTAGGAAGTATGGTACCTCTTTTAGAATTTAGCATTCCCGTGCAACCACTACAGGCACTACTGCCAGTCTGCCACTACATAGAACTGATAGAAGTACTATTAGTGGCACAAGGAAGTTATAGTACTGCTACTGGAACTATAACAACGTCTCTCAGTTACATTATTAAGTCTGTTATTCGGTCCACTGCTTCCAGTTTGTATTTGGTGCACTGAACCCCTCTGACTTTTTCAATAATCTGAGAAATAGCTGCCAACATTTTCCATCAATTTGTCTAGTCCTCCAACATTTTTCCAGTTTCTCCTCCAAAAATTAATGGTAATATAGGAATTAATAGCTAAATATCCTCTGACATTGCAGGAATTTTTTTATTAAGGAAATTAAATATCTCCTGACATATCATTGGAATTTACCACCAAATACAATCTGGCACTGCTATATACGTAGTAGTGACAATAGAGTGATTTGTTATTGTGACGTCATTAATGCAACATACTTAATCGAAAATTAGGGACAAGTAGTTTTAATAACTAAATGCACCATTACTCTTTTCTTATATTGGCAAGAAATAAACATTTTTTTTATAATTAAACACTCTTCGAATACCTTAAATTTAAATTTAGAGTGTTGCTGTGATGACGTCACGTGCACTACCCGTCTCAATTGTCACTACTATATTCTATATACTGCGAGTCCGTGAGTATGCATGGACTCATGATATAATAACTTTTATATCATGAGTGGACTGGACTACAGATGCAAGGTC
Organism: Caprella mutica; assembly: GCA_947561585.1. NCBI lineage: Eukaryota > Metazoa > Arthropoda > Malacostraca > Amphipoda > Caprellidae > Caprella > Caprella mutica. The sequence continues at coordinate 82,515 of CANNZV010002205.1, read as the reverse complement.
AAGGTGATTTTCTGTAGATACCCTTTTCAGAAGGTCTCAGTCTGTCCTCCTTCTCACTACTTCAGGCTTTTACCTCTGCCATCACATTGAAAAAAAAAAACGATTCACTTATTTGCATATTTTAAAGCTTCACTTAGCATTATATACTTAATCACTAACACTTATCAATATACTTATTATCTAGGTATCACACTCATTACTCAACTCACTGCCACTGGTCATCCACACTCCAGAAAACAGCACCTCACCCCACCAAACCTCCAGCCACAACAGCTTCCCCCCTCTCCCTCAGCCTCCACATCCTGTACAGCACCCTCCTTCCACCCCTTCTCTCCTCTCCACCAAACAGAAATCCTCCCAAAACCTCATCTTCGTCCTCCCTTCTCGGTCTCTCGCATCTAAACAAAATGTTAGCCGCCTGTAGGCTGTACAAGGGAGGCTGTAGTGGCACTACAATATGTATGTTTCCGTGGTTTAGGAATTAATGTCACTAATTAATTAGAGATATCAGGATACAGTAACATCAAAGATATTATACTACAGCAAGATACACTACTCTCAAGAATTTCTGTTTCAAAAAGCGCCCTCTGCATTTGAAAGCGAGTACCTACTAAAGCAAAAACAGAATTTGGTGTTGATCAAAACATTGAATAGTTTTCACTGTCCCTGCAAAGTTATACAGTTAAAGGTCATGCTGGTTCAATAATTCTGCAATTTTTTCATTTTTTATAAATATTGAATGCTATTTAATTTTTATACGCAAATAAATTGATACGAAGTTATAATTGACTCGTCTGATATAACTCTACGGTACCTACCTACCATAAAGATGACTACCTATTTTCCTTCCATGTTTTAATTGCACATCAAAGTTAACATAGGAATTAATTCAATAATCATACCAGCTACATATGACCTTAATAAATATTTAATTATTAATAACCTAGGTACTGACAGAAGTGCAAAAACTAAAACTTTTCAAAGTTTTGATCAACATCAAATATTGTTGTTTTTGCTTTAGTACCCGCTTTCAAATGCACCGGGCACTTTTTGAAACAGAAACTCTTGAGAGTAGTGTATCTTGTTGTAGTATAATCAGAGCTGGGCGTTCCACAAGAATGTTCGCGAACCTTTATTCGCGTGTTGGTTCGGACATTCGGATTCGGAACCTCTTCAAAAAACGGTTCGGACTTCAGTGTTCGGAACGTCTTTTTCGCAAGTCCGAACCTCCGTACCCGGGGAAAACTGACCTGTTCATTTAATTATTTTACGTTCTGAACATGTACCGTACCTCTCGGCTACTATTATATACCTAGGTTTCTGATTAACACTAAAGCGAAGAACATGCGTCTTTCCCCGCTCTTCTTCCATTACGTTATTCATCCTTTCTTGAATAGCGGTAAGTTTTATAATAATCTTAACAAGTTAATTCTTTAATAACGGATTATGTGCCCTCAAATCTCAATTAAAATTGCTTGAAATATGTAGAACTATAGGTAAGGTTATAAACGTATATATTAGGTAACATTACATAACACCTTATCCTAGTACCTTAGCCGTTGGCTAACCAGTCCTCATGGAAAAATAATAATAACTTAAAGGTCCTCTCAAGGCTCCGGAAAAAAAGTGAGTTTATTATATAATTTTATAAAACTAAGGTCTATGATCATTATTCCGCAAACCGCATACAATTCGGTTCAGTAAATATTTTATCATTTGCTTTTAAAGTTTTTTAATACTCAGTGTGCAACAATCGAGCGAATCTGCAACCTGACACTGAGGAAGAAGATTGTACACTCTTTTTTTTTTATATAAAATTTAGATTTTTAAACAAACAATACGTTTTTGGCCTTCTTTTAAGATATTAATTGTTTCTAAAAGTATATAAACGTTTCTTTAATAAGTTTATCAAAATTTAAACCTGTAAACGAATAATAAATAGATTTATTAATCCAAATACCTAGTTGACAATCAAAACAAATGGTGTACATTCTTCTTCTTCAGACTGAAAATTTGAAAGTCGGAAGTAAAGTAGGTTTTGTAGAGTTTGGATTATAAAAATCTTCAAAAGCATATAAAATTAAAAATATGCTATCAAATTTTATGAGGTTTGCAGTAAAATGATAAGAAACATTAGCCTCATTGATTTAAGCAATAAAAAAAATGGCTTGGGGGGGACCTTTAAGTGTAGCTTCAAAGATTCTTGAAGAAACAGAACTTCCAGCTGAAGCGGGACTTTCGACCATGATCAAGGGTTTTAGCAATCTAAGGTCATCACAAACCACAGCATATAAACCAAATTTTTCATAATAAAAGAAAAACACGCAGCATGATTGAACCGGATACACCAGATAAAGAAGAGTTTATTGACGGTGCCACAAAAAAGATAAGGCCTTCGAAATCACTTCATAAAGTATCCGTAGATGGCCTGTAAACTTTTGTTCTTAGTCTGGTACAGAATTCTTAAAGGTCCTCTCCAGGCTCCGTGAAAAAAATGAGTTTATTACATAATATTATAGAACTAATGTCTACGATCATTATTCCGCAAACCGCATACAATTCGGTTCAGTATATATTTTATTATTTGCTTTTGAAGTTTTTTAATACTCTGTGAGCAACAATCGAGCGAATCTCAAACCTGAAGCTGAAAAAGAAGATTGTACACTCTTTGTTTTGATTTCAAATTTAGATTTTTAAACAAACAATGCGTTTTTGGCCGTCTTTTAAGATATTAATTGTTTCTAAAAGTATATAAACGTTTCTATAATAAGTTCATCCAAATTTAAACCTTTGAACAAATAATAAATAGATTTATTAATCCAAATACCTAGTTGACAATAAAAACAAATGGTGTACATTCTTCTTCTTCAGACTGAAAATTTGAAAGTCGGAAGTAAAGTAGGTTTTGTAGAGTTTGGATTATAAAAATCTTCAAAAGCATATAAAATTAAAAATGTGCTATCAAATTTTATGAGGTTTGCAGTAAAATGATAAGAAACATTAGCCTCGTTGATTTAAACAATGAAAAAATGGCTTGGAGGGGACCTTTAATCTAACTGATCCATACTTAAACCTCATGATATAATAATTTTTAACAGGTATGCTCGCGCGCAGTTCTCCCCAAACCCCCACAACCGTGCGGGAGTATTTTGTGACGTCATAGAAGTGAGGCTTTACCATGCTATTTTGTTTATATTTAATGATAGATAAATACAGCTTACTACATACCATTTTCATGACATTCTTATAAAGAATTTTACGAGAATTTTGTCTAAAATACTTATTTACCTACTTACAATTATTTTTATTTCGTATATTTACATGTATTTGGTATGGGAATTATGAATATAGGGTCAAGCAAGTAAATTGCGGCACACTTACTAACTTCGGCCTCTAACAACAGAAAATCATAGCTTCAAAACACTCGTTTAAAATTTAAATTGATAAGTTATAGCATGCACTGTACTTCTTCTGATAGTTATGCAACATTTTAATGTATTTCGATACAGAATGTTTTAGAGTCTCTGTAGAGAGCCGCAATTTACCTGCGTGACCCTAGCTTGGAGCATGGTATGATAACCATGTTATTTCAAGGAAAAAGAGCACTAAAGTTATATTTATGTTATTATAGGCGGAATCTATAATATAGTTAGGTCTTGCCAATGACGTTTTCTGTAACTTAGGTAGGTTATTGAAAGGTCTTAATATTATGTTATTTTCTATGTTAGAACAGGACAAGCAGACACACACGAAGCACAGAGTATGACCAAGGTAAGCAGAAGGTACGTGGAGTTATTAGGCAGGTTTAGATTTACAAACAGGTGGATAAGAGTTGAAGTTAAAAGTTCAGATTAAGAGGGTGTGAGGGAAGAAAACCCCTGAGAAAGAAAAGAAACAAACAAATAATAATAACACAAAAATAATACAAACAATAATGAATACAAAATAATACAAATAAGAAATAAAACATATAAGCAAATGAGAACTTACACAGATGGATAAGGAGACAGTGTTAGGGAATGACTTAGGATTAGCAGCTGTTATTAGTAGTAACTAGTTGTTTAAGTTTTAGTTGTTAATTGATAAATATTCTGAAAAGACAAGGGAAAGAATTGCATATCACAGTTTTTTACTAAAGTTAAGTTAAGCCCCACGGTCACAATGTGATCTACCTATGAAAATTTATGACCAGTAAAATATATTAATTCACGGTGTTATTAATTCCATTAGAATCAACTTTAATTCATGTCTTATATTTTGTTGAGTCACCCCTGATAAGTTTTCTTCAAGGAAGTTTTCTATTATGGTATTGCGTTCTTTGTTTGTTAGTTAGTTTGTCACGCACACTGATTTCGTCAAGTTGAAATACATTTGAGAGCTGTTATTTCTTCGTTTCATTAATCCCCATATGTTCATAATTGTACCAAATCATGTCTAATAACTTAAAAAAAACTCCATGAGACTATTTATTATAGAAAACACTAATTTTGAACCAAAGGAAAAATAATTCAATTAATTAATGTTTATTTATTAATATTTAGGTATGTTTATTAAATTTTATTTAGCATTTTTCTGATTGCTTAATATTACCTAAATAAATTAAAAGAAACTATGATAATTGATACTTTCAAAATGAATTTGCTATACGAGTGACAACAATTTAATACAAAATACCATCCTCTGTGACGTTACGAGGGGGGGCTGCGCAGAAGAAACACAATTTCGTCTCTTCTGCGAGCGTACCTTATAGAGAAGTTATATCATGCTTGAACCTGTACGGAAAACGTTGGAAATGAAGGTTTATGTTCTTGTAGAGTTTGATGAGACTTCTAAAACGTATTCTGTTGGTGTAATTTACTAAGCTAAAGCTTGAAAAAGATGAATACGAAATATTGATTTAAGGCGAAGATTCAAGTGCAAGGAGTATCATTTTCCAAATGTTCCTGACATGGAATCGGTAAAGGTAGAGGTATTTAAATGATATTATATGAACCAACTAAGTGTGGGACAACATAATGAGATAATTCGGACTTGAAATTCGACTGTAACCTCAACAATATAATAGTTAAATGAACTGTCCTATCGTTCACCAGTGCTGGTATACATACAATGGGATAATCACTACAGTGGTAGTACTAAAAGCTGGGCCAGTCAGTCACAAGCTTTTTATTATGGATATAGGTATGTACCTACTTTGAATTAAGTGTCTCTACTCTGAAAGATCTGGCAAAATTACTCTCGACAATCGATAAAAGTTTTTAGCATTTGAAGGCGCAAAGCTGAAAGATTCCGGCAAATAATAAAACTGAACAGTAAAAAGTATTCGCCAAATCTCTATTCTTTGGGCTCTGTTAACAATTATTGTGGTTTCTGGTACAAAATCGTCTCTGAACTCTGTTTATGTTTCTCTCCCACTCCCAATACAGCTGTAAAATTGCAAGCCAAAATTAACATAGGAATTGATTCAGAATTTTAAAATACAGTCACTTACCGAGGAATGTGACAAAAAATGGTCACAAGCACCGGTGGCTGCACTCAATAAAAAGAACGCTCACGTCAATTATTATTACCTAACTAAAACACGGAAAATGGAATTTCTTGGCGTGCACACCCACGCAACTGTCTGAATTGCGGAAAAAAGGAATTTGCGTGCACGCTCACGCAACTGTCTAAAACATGAAAGAATGGAATTTCTTAGCGTGCACGCTCACACAACTGTCTGAATTGCGGAAAAAAAGGAATTTGCGTGCACGCTCACGCAGCTGGCTAAAACGCGGATTTTATTTAAATGGCGTGCACGCTCACGCAACTGTCTAAGATGCGGGAAAAAAAAGGAATTTGCGTGCACGCTCACACAACTGTCTAAAACACGAAAAAATGGAATTTCTTGGTGTGCACGCTCTCACAACTGTCTAAATTGCGAGAAAAAAGGAATTTGCGTGCACGCTCACGCAGCTGCCTAAAACGCGAATTTTTTTTAAATTGGCGTGCACACTCACGCAACTATCTAAAATTTGAAGAAAAAAAAAGAAATTTCAGAAATTTTTAATTAGCGTGACGATATCAATTGTACCTATAGTTTGTTATCGAATGGAATTATGTGTTGGCGTGATAGGAACCTGCGTCACGACACTTAGTACAACGATAACTGAAAATATAAAATAGCGTGACGATATCAATTGTATAGTTTAATATCGGATGGAATTATGTGTTGGCGTGATAGAAACGTGCGGCACACGTTTTAGTGGAAAGATAGCAGATATTACAAATTAGCGTGACAATATCAATCGTATAGTTTAATATCGGATAGAATTATGTGTTGGCGTGATAGAAACGTGTGGCACTCTAGTTAGTGAAAAAAATACTGAAAATATAAATTAGCGTGACGATATCATAGTTTAATATTTAACGGAATTAATGTTGGCGTGATAGGAAAATGCGGCACTCTTCTTAGTGAAAAGATAACAGAAATTACAAATTAGTGTGATAATATCAATTGTATATTTTGGAGGTTTTTAAACTGTGGTCTTTGCCCCCAAAGTGGTCATGCTGGGGGGCATGGAACACATCTGACCGAATCTCATTCAAGAAGATCAGATCCGATGCAGTTCATGACGCCCCCATTCTCCGAATCTTTCTTCGTCGATTCATGTGAAGTTAGCGAAGTAGTGAAGGTTAAATCAGCTCTTTCTAACCGCTGTTCAACATCTGACACTGTACCTGTATATATTTACAAATTTCTCGTTGAAGAAACAAGTCCCCTCATATGTAAATTATTCAATCTCTCTGTTCACAGGGGTGGAATATTCCGCGGTGGAATTTACAGGGGTGGAATATAGCGGGGTGGAATATACCTAGAACCTAAATTTATAAGTTAATAAATTTCATGTAAATAAATTTCATGTAAATAAATTTCATGTGAACAAATTTTATGTAAATAAATTTCATGTAAATAAATTTCATGTAAATAAATTTCATGTAAATAAATTTCATGTAAATAAATTTCATGTAAATAAATTTCTCGTAAATTTATATTCTGCTGAAATGATATTTCATTTGGAGGAATTGATAGTTCACTTTGATGAAATGTTTTTTCACTTTGATGAAATTCTATTTTACTTTGATGAAGTTATATTTCACTTTGATGAAATTCTATTTCACTTTGATGAAATTCTATTTCACTTTGATGAAATTCTATTTCACTTTGATGAAATTCTATTTCACTTTGATGAAATTCTATTTCACTCTGATGAAATAATATTTCATTTGGAGGAACTTCAATTGGAAAAGGTATAGTATTCACAAATCAGTACACAGGGTTTAACGTTTGCTACGGAACCAAAAGCTATATTGCTGACGTCAATATTAAATTAAAAACGAGAGACTATATACGTAACTGAACATGTTTTTTAAAATTTCCGTGACTTTAGAAATAAGTTAAAAATAGTAATTATAAAATCCTTATGTTTACTGAAGTTAGGTTTACTTAGGGTTTAATAAAGTAGCTTTGTTGAAATATCATTTTTCTTTGAATATTATTTAAGTATTCCAATGTATATGTAGTTATTACTGTAAAAATGAATGTCCCCTTAACATCTTTAAAATGTGTTTATAACTAAAGAATATTTCAGAAAGTTAAAAAATATACATGTATTGCCAATAAGTGACTGGCAATTTTCCGCTTCGGCAGTTTTCCGGACACCTTCGCCGCCACTTTGACCCATTCCCTCTCAAATTTAATAAACTGGTAAATGAATAATGACCAATCGTCCCTCCAAGTTGGCGATTTTCATGCAAAATGGTTTAATACTTTTTGAGTTATTGACTTATAAATTACCTTGACTTTTAACCGGAAAAAATTCTACCGGATGGTTCCTAGACATTGACCAATCGTACCATCAAATTTCACACAATAGATTGGTTGAATACTTTTTGAACTATTGAGTTATAAATGGACTTGACCTTGAACTTTGACCCGGTCACTTCTAAAATATAACAATATGGTTCCTGTATATTGACCAATCGTCCCACCAAGTTTCATGCAGTATGGTTCAATACTTTTTGAGTTATAAATGACCATAACCTTTAACCAGGTCGCTCTGAAAATTCTACCAGAAGGTCATTGGACATTGACCAATCTTTTCACCGAAGTTCAGTTAATTTGGTTGAACATTTTTTCAGTTATGCGAATAACAAGATGATAAATATATAAATGCCAGGTAAAATATGACTTTCCGCAAATTTGCAAAGGTAATTAACAAATTATTTTTTTTTCCTGGAGCCTGGAATGGACCTTTAAATGAATATTCCCACAAATTTAATAGTTTCGATATATCTTAAATTAATGTTTGCATCATTAATGTTAGATTAACATTTTCCATCTCTTCACGAATATCAATTTTACGATTTTCTTTGTATGTGCCTGAGGTAAGTAATATTAAATATTGGGCAACCTTATTAATAGTGTAATGATGTAACGGACCCACAAATTGAATTATTGTAAATTTTGTACACCTTTTATTCTCATGAAAACAATATCGGGAGAATAAAAGTTTGGGCAATTGGTATCATGGATACCAATAGAAGTAGATGTAAAATAAGGATTATTTTATACAGGGTGTCCCAAAAAAACCGATAACCAAATTTCAATGGTTGTAATTCAAAAACTATTAAACTTACAACAAAATTGAAACTCACTTTTTGTTTATCAACATTTATTCCATATCTGTACAAAATTTTAGATGAATACATCCAACCGTTTCCTTTTCACAGTATTTGTATTTTTAGTGACCGATACCAAAAACCTGTTTGCGCACTTTTGGTTTAATTTCGAATTTTAGTATGTTAAAGCCATGTTTTAATAACTTTCAGCAGTTTATTAAAATTGTTTATTAAAAACCGTTATTATAACAATAAAAGGCGTTTATTAATATGCAACCGAAAAAAAATCAAACTGTTCCTCCTATTAATAATTTCAGGCGATCTGGTGAGCCATTCGTTACGATGATTCAGGGTGACAATGCGTATTGCCGAATAGCTCATTGAGTTTTTCCTTACAGCAACAGTTCTGAACCCATCCTGAACCAACCAGGTTCGATTAATTCTGTTTCCATGTATTTCTCGAAGTCTTGGAACGATTTTACCATTTATTAGATCAAGGTAAAAAATATTTTTGTAAAAATAAGGACTGACGATACGGCCAAGTCGGCCATTGGTACCCTATAGTCCAATCCACACACAGACTTTCTCTCACAAAATTCTTACGTCAAATTTGAAAGTAGGAGGTTGGTTCTTCGGTGAATATGTGCGAACTTTATGATATTTCATTTTACCATTCAAATGAAAAGTGGTCTCATCACCAACCACATTATCGTCCACAAACCGGACATTTAATTGCTAAAAGCAATCAGAAAAATTCAGCGCCGAGGAAGATAGGTATTTGTTTCGCTCGTACATCTTGTAAGGATGTCACTTCAAATTTAAGGTGACAAATCTGTTGAATGTAGATTTAGTAAGATCTAATCCCCTTTTTATTGCAGTGATTTGCAAATTTTCTGTAAGTGCTTCTTGAACAATTCGAACTGTGAAATAAGTGTTTTACTGAAAGTGCGCAAGCAGGTTTTTAGTATCGGTCACTAAAAATACAGCTAAAAGAAAATTGTTGAATCGATTCATCTAATATTTTGTGAAGAGATAGAAAAAATGTTGAGAAACAAAATGTGATTTTCCAATTTTTTGTAAATTTAACAGTTTTTGAATTACAGCCTTTGAAATTTGGGTATCGTTTTTTTTGGGACACCCTGTAAAGATTTTGGGGTACGGTCAAGAGCCCCCCCGGTCAAGAGCCCCCCCGGTCATGAGCCCCCCCGGTCACGAGTCCCCCCGGTCATGAGCCCCCCTAGGTCATAAGCCCCCCCGGTCACGAGCCCCCCCTCCATGTTTTTTTAATCCTTATTTACCTAGTTAAACAAATGAAGAACTACTTAGATAGAAATAACTGAGAGTTGCTAATGTAGTTTGTTG
>CANNZV010002205.1:50391-72220 GCA_947561585.1 Caprella mutica | reverse complement strand
TGAAATTTGGGTATCGTTTTTTTGGGACACCCTGTATAGATTTTTACCTCTCCGAAAATATGGAATCAATCGATAGCACGAAATTAACCCTAAAATGGAACATGTTCAATTTCTGAACCAATTGCTTCTAATAACCTCATATGTATAATAATATTAAAATATTGATATTTATTATAGTAACCGTGAAATAATCATAAAAATTGTCTCCGTTTTCATGTCTTGGACAGTAATAACATCGAGACATGTCACGCAATTATTACCACTTTTACAAAAGCGAGGCCTGCCTGTACATAAGCAATAAGCATGGTTCAATTACCGAACACACTGTTAATTAACTTAGTATTTACATCCTCGTTGTATTCATATTCAATGACAAGTTTTCTTTTAACTGTGGTTGGAGAACTGCTTATATAATAAAGTTTAACAATAAAAACACTCTGCTCAATAATTATTAGTTAAATTATGAGGGAAATAGTAAAATGAGTTGCAAAAATATCCATTTCAATTAATTACAGTATCAGTATTCGTAATAAGATATCTAAATTATTAAATTAAATTTGATAATATAGACTTATATGTGCTTCTTTACTTAACTTTCTACACCAATTAATTTTTACTTAACGGGCGTTTTATTTCGTGCAGTGCTTTTCGAGTCACGCTGTATTACAGTAAAACTCCTGAGTTATGAAGTTCTTCGTTATGAAGCACTCGAGTAATGAAGGACCTGAATTATGAAATGTACCTTAGTTATAAAATATTTTCTATGTTTAAATTATAGAAACCGATTACGCTATGAATTTCGTCCTAGTTATCCCTCAAAGACAATAGTTTTCTCCAAGATTTTAATCATAGAAAACCATCAGTGTCCCTGAGATATGAAGTGGCTCTGAATTATGAAAAAAACAATACTTCATAACTCAGGAGTTTCACTGTATTGCCATCTGTGTGGAATTGATATTTTAAGATGTAGGTACTATTAAGCTTCGCACTCTTCGTTAATTCCAGTTTAATTTTATATTACAATCGTATATAACAATTTCTTCGATATATTATAGTAGTCTGTTGATGTCATTAGTTTTATTCGGAGTTTCAGTCAGTTTTAATTTCATTCAAAGAGAGTGTTGGACAATTAATGTGCCATTACATGTTTCACAGAGAGTGTTGGACAATGCGCCATTACATGTTTCACAGAGAGTGTTGGACAATGTGCCATTAAATGTTTCACAGAGAGTGTTGGACAATTATAATGTGCCATTACATGTTTCACAGAGAGTGTTGGACAATGCGCCATTACATGTTTCACAGAGAGTGTTGGACAATGTGCCATTAAATGTTTCACAGAGAGTGTTGGACAATTATAATGTGCCATTACATGTTTCACAGAGAGTGTTGTACAATGTGCCATTAAATGTTTCACAGAGAGTGTTGGACAATTATAATGTGCCATTACGTGTTTCACAGAGTGTTGTACAATGTGCCATTAAATGTTTCACTGAGAGTGTTGGACAATGTGCCATAACATGTTTCACAGAGAGTGTTGGACAATGTGCCATTACATGTTTCACAGAGAGTGTTGGACAATGTACCATTACATGTTTCACAGAGAGTGTTGGACAATGTGCCATTAAATGTTTCACAGAGAGTGTTGGACAATGTGCCATTACATGTTTCACAGAGAGTGTTGGACAATGTGCCATTACATGTTTCACAGAGAGTGTTGTACAATGTGCCATTACGTGTTTCACAGAGAGTGTTGGACAATGTGCCATTACATGTTTCACAGAGAGTGTTGGACAATGTACCATAACATGTTTCACAGAGAGTGTTGGACAATGTGCCATTAAATGTTTCACAGAGAGTGTTGGACAATGTGCCATTACATGTTTCACAGAGAGTGTTGTACAATGTGCCATTACATGTTTCACAGAGAATGTTGTACAATGTGCCATTACATGTTTCACAGAGAGTGTTGGACAATGTGCCATTACTATTTCACAGAGAGTGTTGGACAATGCGCCATTACTATTTCACAGAGTGTTGGACAATGCGCCATTACTATTTCACAGAGAGTGTTGGACAATGCGCCATTACTATTCCACAGAGAGTGGCATGATGCAGTCTTTGCAGTATTTCACCTATCTATTCTCCATGAGGTGTTGGTGGGTCTGCTTTGTATGGTTTATTCTTAGTCTGGTTAACATCATAAAAAATTTACATAGGAATATCAGAACAGGAAGAGTAGGAATACAATTTGTCTGCATTCACTAGTTTTAATACGAAAACCCTAACGGTACAAAATAACCAAATAGCCTACATAGATTACCCAAATAAGTTTTAATTACTAAATTCAGCTATTATGTCTCCGTGATGTTCCATGAACCATTAATCTGTAATGATAGAATTAGATTTTAAAAAATTGAAATGGATTGTTTAAATTTAATGCAACTTTAGTAAAAGTGTAAAACTCTTATGTTGCACTTAACTCCTAGTTGGTGGTAAGTGACAACATACTTAGAAATAGACTTAGCAAAATGGAATAAGGTTTCTCAAGCCTCTTACCTATTACGAAGCTCCGTTGTAAAAGTGGAAGAAATAGTGGTCCACCCAGCTTAGTTGCTTTGTGTCTTGCCCAAGTTCAGATCTCCATAATCCTCCAGGTGTTGGTAGTTAGAGGACCACGTAGAAACTTTGCAGGAAAAAATAGCTCGAATTCATGATGTCACCATCACCAACCAATAATTGCTGTTCATATATTTAAGAATGTACAGGCATCCTCCGCTTTAATTACCAAATCACAACTCATTTTAATTACCAAACGGTAATTAAAGCGAGGAAAAGTAAAAAGAAATTTATAATTGTCACTCCTTGATTATATTATTATATATCTCATTTTCGATAAGTTATAATTAGAGTACTAATATTAGCCTATTTTTAAAGTGTTTCAGTGTTTGTGACAGTGATTGTTCAAAGTTTAAAATAGTGAATTTATTAAAGATTTTAAAATCCAACCACCATAGTTTATCTCTCACTCAGTATAGGCGAGTAATTAATAGATGCTTAGATTTCTAAAAGAAAATATAATAATTATTATTCAACTTCTATTCTAATTGGTTACATGAATACCGATCGAAATAAAAGTTAAATAATGATTATTTACGTGTTCGAAAATATGGAACCATGCGATAACACAGAACTTTCCCTAAAATAGAACATTTTGAATTTCTGAACCAATTGCTTCTAATAAATAACCTAATCTGAATAAAAATTTTGATGTTTTTGAAAGTAATCGTGAAATAATCACAAAAAATTGTCTACGAACGATACTTATTTCGAGACATGACTCGAAATAAGTACCACTTTTATTAAAGTGAGGTGTAATTAAAGCGAGGCCTGCATGTACATAGAATTTAATAACTCTGGCGAGAGGCGTTGAATCCGTAATGAAGTTATGGATTTCTTTTTCTAAATTATTCATATTTAAAAAGAAAATAAACACTTAAATCTACCTAACGCTACATTCTACTTACAAGTCAACACATATTCATAAAAACTTAACGAACAATAAGTTATAAACATAACTAGCTACACTTATCCTAAGCTCAAATTAGTCAACATATTTGTAGCATTCTTAATAATAGAAGATAAATCATAATAATTTGGATGCAGTTGCTCAAAATCTTTCCATTCCATAAACCAAATAGAATCAGGCTATCAGCATAGTCCAGGGGCCCCCCAGATGGTTGATATATTTTTCATGGAAAAATATCGTCTTTTTAGAAAAATATACACAGTAGCGTCGAGAGGGGGTCGATTATTGCTAAGGAGCAGCAATTGGACATTCTCATTGGTCGATGATAGGGAAATATCCTGTACAAGGGTCGACGAGATAAAAAAATTTGGGACCCCTAGCCTTAACAATCCTTCGACGGTGATCTATCTAAAACAAATTTAGACAACTCTATGCAATTGTTCACGATACAGAGTTCATACTACAAGAGTAAACACAATCACTCTCAACATGACTAAATTAGACGTAAGAACACTGCCAAGTCATTTCTTATTAGCAGTCACTCTACAAAACTCTCTAACAGAATTTATATAAGTCATGTAATTCGCAAGAGTACCAGGCAAGCGTCACTCCTAACCCAGTAAGCTAATAGAAATTTCAATTCTCAAAGACTGGACAGGTAACACGTGCACATAATCTGCACCTAGCAGTAGGTCTTTTTTTATCATCATTATTTGTATGTAACATCTTATCAGCAAGAGCAACTGATCGAGTGACTTTTATTTAAAACCTTGCATATACCGACCACAGGAGACATTTATCCTACTTTTAATTCAGGAACAATAACAGCATGTACAATTCTACGCTCATTTTAAACAGCTAGCTAGTGCAAATTAAATTATTTTGTCAGTTATTTGCTTCGATTCCATTGAAGCCGCTCATTTTTTTTATAATCTTATGTTCGATTAATTTTAACAAATGCTAAGCTGTATGAAGGTTACGGGTGAAGCAGGATCATACAATGTACGGACATTTTTCACCCCTCTCTACTTTTACCTAAATGCACATAAAAAGTTGGCAAAATTAAATCATTACAAGTTTGTGAATTCATTACAGAGAATTATATAGCATGGGCATCACCATTCATTGGTACCTATATCTCTAGTGTCGTAAAAAAATTTATGGTTAAAGGGAGCACTATGCTGAGATAAATATGAAGTTTTGAACTCAGCTCTCCTAATACATCGAAAAAATGCACGCCACAAATGACATTGGCGGAACTTTGTTTTCAATTTCCAAGTGCAGTTACTTATGGTATGATTTTACCAAGCACATCTAGTATGGCCGTTTAGTTCTTTAATTTTGGTTACTTTACTCTACTCATGGGAGATTCAAATTTATTGAAACTATAAAACTAGCTTCCAACAGTTTCACACAATTAACAACCCATTTTAACCTTACTATCTTTCTTAATAGATACAGCCATTGCTAGGGTCTATTATCTGTAGGTCTAGAAACTTTATGAAAGAAGATTCATTTACTCTAACAGACTTCAAAATCAGACTTCGTAATTTCGTACCATTTGCTTTAAATTTATCAGGAAAGGATATAATGGCCTGCTTGTATTAGATACTGTTCAAAAATCAAACCCTCAATTTTAAGAAGAGTTAACTGTTAAATTATTATTTTAACCTCTCTGACGGTAATCTGTATTATCGTCTAGTTTAACATAATATGGTTTCTATCACAGAACATAGTTGCAATACCTTACTAGTAAAAGCATCATCAAGCAATAACTCGACAATCCTATAACTAGCATCTTAGATGGAACTGATCTGATGATCTTTTCGGCTGCACCTGATAAATGTTGCAGAAGATAACCAAATTTCAGAGAAGATCAAAGTTATTCAAAATAGCCTCAAAACTAGATTTGAAAGAGGTAAACTCTTCTGGTTTCCCACTGAACATGGCAGTTGTACATTTGATAGTCTCTTTTTAGGAATCCTACCAGTTTCACTAGAATTTCCACTTATGAAAGAAAAATCTCTAAAGAATAAAGATTATGTATATCTTGAACCTATTTATTAAGTTCATCTAAATATTCCTCACTCTTCTCACAGTCATCAGCATTTGTAATCTCATCGGTATCCCCATTCTCCAGTAACAGAGGTTTGATTTTATCATTCAATTCTAATAAACCTCTTTTAAGATCGAATCGATCTATCTTCCGATGGTAAAATTGAACTTCCACTATATTACTGGTCATACAATCATTAATCTGTTAACAAAACTTAGTGGCGGATTGACACTTGCCTGAACATAACTTAATTAATGTGTTCGTTCACATAATTTTACAGGCAAAGTTATAAACACATACAAAGATTATTAATTTGCTATGGCACTCTGTAAAAATAGTTTCGGTTTTATCAATTTTGTTTGATCGAAAAATCTGAAGAATATTCCGAAATTGAACGTTAACAAAAATTAGTTTGAGCATAATATATTCGAAGGATAGATTTAAGGGGACTCTCACGGTTTTTAAACTTTCTTTTTATTGATAAAGATAAAATTTTGAAACTTCGCACATGTTCCTATCATGTCTTATGCACAAACTTCTATTTAGGGAAATTTTTTGTGCGACCCCAAACCCAAAGTGGGGAAAATAACTCAAAATCTAAAAGAGAGGAGTTTTTCAAAAATCGATTGCTAGGGAATTTTGAAATAAAAGTACGCTCCGTAGCTATGTCACATTCAAGGGATATTTAGTGAAACAAGAATATAAAAAATTGAATTTTTCATGGGAATTTTTCAGTCTTCTCAAATCAAAAAAAAAATTACTACAGGGTGTCCGACACTTTTGTTGCCTAACTTTTACATAAGGTTGCATTCGTCGAAATAAACCCTTTTTATTCTATGAAGGTATGTGGTCTAAACATTTGAACACTTGCATTGCAACAAATGGGCGGCAAATTGAACACATTCTGTAAACGTGTAACCTAATTTAAGATTATGTTTCTTGTGCTCCTAATAATTACTGTTAAAAATGTTTTGTTTCTTATCGCAACATTAAAAAAAAATAATGTTAACTAATAATAATAAATGATACAGATACTACTTTCCTAACCTTGTAACTCTTTAACTAAGCATTTTAGACAATACCTTCATAGAATGAAAAGTGTTTATTTCGACGAATGCAACCTTATGTTGAAGTTTGGCAACAAAAGTGTCTGACACCCTGTATATCAACTAAACAAAAGCGTGAAATGATGCTAGCACATCGCTGATCATATTCCAATTTACCATTTGTCTCTACGTCATTTCTAACTCGAGTTATTTAGTTTAAATATGGAAAAATACATCTTTTCAAAGGAGACCAAAAAAAGAAATAGATCGAATTGATTAGGATTTAGAGACATTAAAAACTTTGTTGGCGGTGTCGTGAAGCAATAAGCACCGATATGTGTGTTCAGTGAAGGTCAGGCGAGAAGTGCGGGAGCAACATTTCACCTCCCTGAACACGGATTTTTAACGAGGCCTGAGCGCTATAATGAAGTCACCACCACCAAACAATGCTATTCATATATTTAGGAATGAACTTTTAATTTTATTTTATAAGTAAAATTATGGAATGATTCTTGTTCACACTTTACTAACTGGCATCTATTTTTGCTACTACATAAAGGAGGAACTCATCTTAAGCATTGTTAAAATATTAACTTAAAGCTACAAGGCATTTGTTCTAACATATAAAACTTCACTTCAATTGTATTTCTCTCCCAGAATATATCATCTTCATGATGAAAGCAATAGGTTGTAATTCAAAGACTATATTTGGATAATAATTGCAGCTATGATTTAATGATGAATTTTGAACTTCTCCATACACTTCACTTTCCACGAATGTGAAACACTATCCGATGCTTTTTGGCAGTCCACAAATGATAAACTGAGGTTTTTTGCTCATCGTTTGCAGTCCTCCAGAATAGGTTTGTTGAAAAGTAGCGGATATCTTGTTCCGAAGAATTTCTCTCACAGGCTCTCTGCTCAGATTCAAGATAGTCTTCTTTAAAAAGGTGGTAAATGGCATCTGATACCAGGCCTTTGAAGATTTTGCAGCTACTTGGTGTGTAGGTGGCATATAGATCTATAATTATGTGGTAGATTTATTTACTTGCTGTTTTGTTTATCGGGAGAAGTAATGCATCGCCTAAGGTGAACCATGCTGGTAATTTGGTAAATTTCCTTCAACATTGAGAATATTATCATATGATCTTGTTAGGTAAGGATGGATTGCATTTAGTTGTTTCAGCCAGAAATTAATATTATGACGGGTCTCGTTACTTTGGAATAAGGTATAGGTATATTTTTTTCTATTTATGTTTCTGTTATCACCTTTTACAATTAGCGTTTTGATTGCGTCTCAAAGCTTTCGGAGAGAGTCATCCAGTAGTTTCCAAGTTGGGAAGCCTCTTGAAATAAATTTTGATCAATAATTATTTGTTCATTAAATTTCCTGGCATTTGGATCATTGTGTTTCTTACTATTTATTGTTTGTTTCTTATTACTCATTCTTAGCGCTATAAGAGAGTTCTATTTATTTCTGAGCTGATTGTTAGTGTGGATATCATACATCTGTTTTACTATTTTACTACGGTCCGAGTTACAATTTCTCTGCTTGATAGAGGTTCATCTAGTCCATTTCCACTTTGATAGTAACAGTGGGTACACATTGATGTTTTTTAAGATAAGATGAATTAGAAAATGCCTTGTCACAGCTGTTGCATTTGAATGGCTTTTTATCATTGTGAACTCTTTGATGATTTTTGAGATGAGATGAATCACCGAATGCCTTATCACAGGTATTGCACTTGAATGGCTTCTCACCAGTGTGGCTTCTTTTATGTCTATTAAGATGAGAGGAATCAGAGTATGCCTTATTACAGGAATTGCACTTGAAAGGCTTTTCACCAGTGTGAACTCTTTGATGTCTATCAAGATGAGATGAACTAGAGAATGCCTTATCACAGGTATTGCACTTGAATGGTTTCTCACCAGTGTGAATTTTTTGATGTCTACTAAGATGACATGGATCAGAGTATGCCTTATCACATGAATTGCACTTGAAAGGCTTTTCACCAGTGTGAACACTTTGATGAGTTTTGAGATTATATGGATTAGAGAATGCCCTATCACAGTCACGGCATTTGAATGGCTTTTCACCAGTGTGAACTCTTTGATGACTTTTGAGATTATATGAATTAGAGAATGCTTTATCACAGTCAGGACACTTGAATGACTTCTCACCAGTGTGAACACTTTGATGTCTAGTGAGATCTGTTGACCGTGAGAATGCTTTATCACAAGAATTGCACTTGAATGGTTTTTCACCGGTGTGAATTCTTTGATGTGTATTAAGATAAGATGCATCAGAGAATGCCTTATCACAGGAATTGCATTTGAAAGGTTTTTCACCAGTGTGAACTCTTTGATGTGTATTAAGATAAGATGCATCAGAGAATGCCTTGTCACAGGAATAGCATTTGAAAGGCTTTTCACCAGTGTGAACTCTCTGATGTCTATTGAGATCAGATGACCGGGGGAATGCCTTATCACAATAACAGCATTTGAATGGCTTTTCACTTTTGTGATGGGTCACTTCCTTATCAGGATAATAGGCAATTCCTAATTCTTCATTAGTAGGTGCTCCACAATTTTCCCAATTTATAATATCTTGATCATTCACTTTTTCTTCATGTATCGGATTCATCTCAGAATCTGATTCAATTTGATTCTCACAATCAATTTTTTCCTGTTTCATAGTTAATTCAGGTTCGGAAAATTCGATCTTAATATCTTTATTGCATGTATTATGGGGGGAAAGTTCATCTTGGTTTTCTTCCTTCACTATGGGGTGATGATCAACACCTTGACGCAAGAGATCCGAAATATCTGGCTTCACATCTTCCTCTTCCAGCAAGCAGACTACATTGTATAGGCCAGCAACAGCTTCCTCTCCATCTGGGATTGCAGGAACATCACTTACAGACTCCATCTGGAATAATTACTTCATTAAAGACTCGTCTTACTGATAGAAAACAAGGTACAACAGACTTAGAAAGAGCATTTAGACAAGAAACTTTCTTCAAACTTTTTACTTACCATCATTTATTGGCAATGTGCATATGACAGCCAATACATGAATACTGCTATACCCAAGTAATTGAAACAATCTTTCTTCCGGATTTTAGACCTGCGAATGATACAAAATCTCAATATTTTGTTTTTAATAATGTAAAAACTTACAGCATAATATTAGGACATTACTTACTTTTTAGAGGGAACTTTGTTGTATTTTGTTAACAATTCTCAAGTTTTGGAAAAATATTTATTTCTGTAGATTAATAATCTGTCAATAGGAATAGGTTTATGGTAACATTTTATGAATTAGGGCTGTTACTAAATTACCAAACAAATATAAAAACTATTTTTAAATATATAGCCTGAATTATTGATAAAGTAACAGCATACTACGAAATCATTGATGAATCATATGAATCACTAATTATTAAGAGGAAACACTTGCACTATCATATCTATTATACATAATTAAGAATGAGCAGATGAAGCAATTGATGTTGCCAAAACAACAACCTTCATATGTTTTCTCTTGACAGAAATATAAATTGAAAAAATTAATTTCATTTAATTGGGACACTGCCAGGATAGGAAAGTAATAGGTACAGTAGCTACTGAACTCGTGGAAGAAAAATTTAAATTAAAAAACCTCTCATGAGATTACTTGACTTCTGCAAAACTAAAATTTCTTAAAGGAGTATAACTCTATCGATAATCTGGACAAATCAATCGCATTAATATGGTAAATGACACTAATGGGAAGCTGTAAGGTAATATAATTGACCTTTTCTATATTCTATCGATATATGAGCATTTCAAATTAGCTTTAGACAGAATGGCTTCTAAGAAAAAAAAAGAAATGCTGTGAATTGTACTAGCTACCGGGTGTTCCACCTAGGGGTGACCGATAAGAAGATGCTATAAAACGTAAACCAATAGAGATAGAACCCTCAACCCTTCGTCATTTTTTCAGAAAACACTGCTAGTTTCTGTAGTGATAAATTAAAATTTATACCTAAATATTTATTGAAGCATGGGCCTCAACATGACCTCTGTCTATTTCCAAGAATTTCTACAATCGCCGCTGGTACCTCATCATAATCTACCGGCACAATTCTTCAGTGATGTGCCCTTCAAAGGCCGTTTCAATTCTTTTCTTTAGCTCGTCAATTGTTCTGAACTTGATGAACACCCATCACAAGAAATCACAAGGGTTTAAGTCCAGTGAACACGAAGGCTATGCATGTTGGAAGAATTATCCCATCCAGCTGTTCGGTAAATTTTCGCGAATCAACATGCCATGGCATCCATGTTCACCAGATTTAAACCCCTGTGATTTCTTATTATGGGAGCTCATAAAGTTCAGAACAATTGACGAGCTAAAGACAAGGATTGAAACGTCCTCTGAAGGGCACATCACCAAAGAAATGTGCCGGGTATGATGAGGTGGTACCAGCAGGGATTGTAGAAATTCTTGGAAATAGACAGAGGTCATGATGGGCCTGTGCTAAAATAAATATGTAGGTATTTATTTAAAACTTGAAAGTATTTGAATGAAAAAGAGTAGATGGTTCTCTATTGATTTACGTTTTATAGCATTTTGTTATCAGTCACCACTAGGTGGAACAACCGGTATTTTCAGATCAGCAGTAAAATAAGCCAGTGATAAAATAGTTGAGAGAATGGAGTTTTTATAAAACATTACTAAATTCAAAGAATAGAATTCTTTGAGGTTATACACTAGAATTAGAATGAAGACCGTTTCAGAATCTTTGTAAAAGACAAAATTAGATGTTATACAATTCATTCCTGTTTTCATTAGATAAGTGATTTCTCATGACAAACTAAAATTTAAATTTTCGTTTTTTACAAGTGATAAATAACTGTTAAAATAAGGAATATCTCTTTGTCACTTTGTTAAAATCTTAAAAATTTCCAAAACTGTATTTGGTTATCATATAGCATGAAAACTCATTGACTTCTATTCATTTTTAGGTGGAAAATACATGTTTTATATGAGAGCCCATAAATGTAAAATTTGACTGAAAATGAAAATTATAGTCAAAATGCAAATTTAGCTTCCTATTGTCTGGATTATAGTCACGTTGAACTAAAGTTCTTAGGATCAATGTCTGAGATTATTCAGACTTATAATTAAAAGGTTAGCATTATGAAGACAGGCACAAGGTATATTTACTTAAATAAGTAAACATCAGAATTAAAGTGAAAAGAGAGTGTGAGTCTGAGGGACACAATCCCTATAACAGAAACAAAAACAAGATAAAAATGAACATAAACGAATGAAAAACTAAACAAAAATAAATAATAGCCAACTAAATATATAATGAATAAATAATGAATAGAAAGAACACATAATAACACTCAATCAGTTAGTAGTGGATCAGAGAGTTACGTTAATGAATATATATATGTTCTGTAAAGGAATGAATTGGAATTAAAAAATTAAAAGTTTAAAACTATTATAGTGATGTTTGAAAAATAATTTGGCTACCATTTTCTAGATTTTGACTGTTGAATAGTTTAAATTTGTATCTTTGCAACTGCACACTTCATGATTGACTATCCAGTTGAACTGATTATATATGATCACTTATCATTTACCAGGTTTGAAGAAAGTGATCATACATGATGTATGTAATCAATTTATCATGTATATGACTTTTATGGGGAACTGGTTGGTATGACATTATGCCTAATGTCATAAATGAACACTTCAATTTATCGAAATTTCATGAAAAATACTTTTTTTTTATTCACAGGAATAAAGAAATTTAGTATATAAATTACTGTTACTGTTACCGAGTGTGTTGTATGGATCTGAGGTGGTGAGGCTGAGGGTGGAGGATGTAGATTGTTTGCAGAAGCAGGAAAATGCAGCAATGTGGAGAATGTTATGAACACCGAGGAATGTAGCACTGTCAAGGATGAGGGAGACATAGGAATAGGCAAAATGAAAAGTAGAGTGGCACAAGGAAGGTTACAGTACTATAGGAGAGTGGAGCAGGTGAAGAATAAGTTTTTGGCAAGAGGAGTTGCAAGTAATGTCTAAGGAGTAAGTGAAGAGAAGAGTGGCCGAGGGGTTGCATGTGGAGTGGAGGGAGGAGGTGGAGGCTGTACATGAGGTTCAAGAGTGAGGTGAAAGTATAGGATTATGAGAGGGGAATGGCATCAAGCCTGTGGTTTGCTGCAGAAAGGACAGGTTGTTTGAGGTTGGTATGTAGAATATGGGGTGAGGAGAGTGACAGGTGCAGGTTGTGTGGAGCAGATAAGAAGGATGAGGAGCATTTTATTTTGGAGTGTTGGTAGTTGGAAGGTGATAGAAGGCAAGAGGTGGAATTGCAGAGGCAAAGTCAGGAGAGTGGAGATGAGGTACTTGGGAGCTTTTTTTGGAGGTGAAGAGGAGGGTAATAGGAATTTTTGCCACAAGAAAATTAATCGTCAATTTTTATTTTAACTATCGGCTTAAGAACTCCAGACAAAAAAAGTGATCACCACAATAATTGGTAGGATCCTTCTCAAACCCCCGTTAAAAGGATACTTATAAAATGAGACATGTCGGTGAAATTTTCCCCCTATTTCACCAAAGTCGGAGGATCTTTAGCTATTCCTATTTATTCCCCAGTCTGCAGAAACTGGTAAAATGTTTGTAGAGATCTCTTAATGTTAATGTAGGGATTACTTCAAAAGTGTTCGCAGCAAAATTAATGTAAACATAGGAATTAATTCAAAATTGTTCAGAGAGAATATCCCAAATATGAAATATCTCCCATATTCTTTAGACTGGTTTATTCCAAATTAAATTTTTGGTGGGTAAATTGGGAAAATGTTGTGGATCTTGCTCTGTAAAGCGCGTCCATGTCGCCAAAGATCTTTGGAGACATTATTTGAGGAAAAATATATCTTTGCAAGATCTTGGAGACTAGTTCCTATGGTTATTAGTTACATGTGGGAACATTTAAGAGAATTCTGGTCATTTTGGAGACAGATTTGAAATTTTTTGGAGACTGGGTGAATCAGTCAAATTATTGGTAGTATGTTGGTCACTTGCAGTGTTGGTAGACCAGTCTGCAAAAGATGCATGAAGTAGTGAAGTTTATCCGGCAACTTTTGTGGCCTTGAAATTAGGCTCCTGGATTATCGGCCAACAATTTCCTAATCAATTGCTATGTTTACAT
The DNA here is from genome assembly GCA_947561585.1 of Caprella mutica. Taxonomy (NCBI): domain Eukaryota; kingdom Metazoa; phylum Arthropoda; class Malacostraca; order Amphipoda; family Caprellidae; genus Caprella; species Caprella mutica. The sequence continues at coordinate 58,381 of CANNZV010002205.1, read as the reverse complement.
GTAATTATAGTGGAGAGTATTTTGAGATTTTGACCATTTTGGAAAGAAATTTGAAAATCCTTGGAGACAAATTGCCCCAAAAATTAAATATCAGATAATCAGGAGACTGATTGTGGATGATTTGCAGACTGGTTGGTACATTTTAAAACGAATCATGAGTTAGTTTACTCCTACATGTCCTATTCCAAAGGGGGTGTTTACATAGGCATACATGTGTGCTACTGCTGTGCGTTCAGGGCTCTCAACACACACTTTTTGAGTGTGGCACACAAAAAGAGTGATCGCTCTGGGAGCGAATGCATGTGTACCACTGCTGGCTGTGTGTCGGATCAATATATAGCTTATAATTGAGTTACAGCTAAAATAGCTTAGCTAGTAGTTATGATAGGTAGGTTAAATAAAGTTCTTACCAACAAAAAAAGGATATATTCAAAAGATAATTAATCAAATTGGGTATGTTAGAGGCAAGCTTGAGTCTGTAAAACAACAGTAAAGATTTTAAAATTAGAAATTAATTCTACAGAAAAGTAAATATACCATAAACTAAGCAAAAGTTCATTACAATATGAATTTTATTTAAATAGTATAAATATTTAATTCAATGATCATATTTAAGTGTCTGAAAACAGTGAAACTACTGAGTTATGATGTATTAGTTTCTTCATAACTCGGAGCAATTTCATATTTTTGGTGCACAATAGATAGTTTCTATGATTAAAATCTTAAGAAAACCTTGGTTATTGAGGGATAACTAGACGCAATTCTTGACATATATTATTTTCTATAATTATAAACCTAGAAAATACTTCAAAACTCAGGTGTATTTCATAATTAAGGTTCATCATTAATACTTGAGTGCTTCATAACTTGGATATTAGTCACTGATACGTAACAAAATTGAGACACAGGCAAGTGAGTGACACTCAGCAGTGCGGGCACTAAGTATACGTGTGAACTAGTCTGCATTTCGTGGTAAATTCCATCGACATGTCTGTGGAATTTTTCTCCATTGAATATAATATTCTGGCAAAGTCGGTGGATTTTTAGCTATTTATTCCTATGTTACCATTAATTTTCGGTCGAAAAATGGGTAAAATGTTGGTGGATCAGCAAAATTACTGGAAATTTATGGTGGATTTTTTCAGCAATTTCAAAAGGTCAGTGGTATTTTTTGCACCAAACACAGACTGGTGTGTGAACAGAATCAGAACACTGGAATACAGGGCCACACACTGCGTTCGAGAAGTGATTTGGGCACACACCAGTGCCTTGTGAGGCGCCTAAATTTCTTCTCAAATGCAGTGTGTGGCACTGTTTTCCAGTGATCTGTTCACACATAAACTTTGTGCCCGAACTGCTGAGTCCAGACTGCAGGAACTGGTAAAGTGTTTCCAAGATATCCTCTATTTTGACTTCTGTTCTCAGTAAAATACATGTAAATATAGGAAGAAATTGAGGATTGTTTGCATAGAAAATGTCACATAGTTGCCAGAGTTTCAGTTTCGGTACATGTCAGTGACTAATATTCTATAGCTTGTGTATGTTATAAATATTGTTCAACTATATATCTGTTTTTATAATAAATTAGTTAAGTAATACAGTAAAACTCATGAGTTATGATGACTTGAGTATAAATGATGGACCTGGATTATGAAATACACATGAGTTTTGAAGTATTTTCTATGTTTAAATTATAGAAAATAATATACGTCAAGAATTGCGTCAAGTTATCACTCAATAACCATGATTTTTTCAAGATTAGAATCATAGAAAACTATCTATAGACTATAATGCACCAGAAATATGAAGTGGCTCTGAGTTATGAAGGAACTAATACTTCATAACTCACTTTAAGTAGGTATGAGAAAACATGATAGGTATAATAAATTAATAACTATTTTCTCAAAATAGTGTTACCTATTGCAGTATTAATTTATTAAACATGTAATGATATAAAAATTATTTATCAGACAAGTAACGAACTGGGCATTGTTGAGGAGGGGGGGGATAACTTGGTAAGTATGTGTGGCTGAACCCTTGAACGTAGTTTCATATCTGAGAGCTGTGATTGGTGCATCACGCTATCAAATACTGTGACGTCATTAAAAACTCTCCACCCTATTGGTTAAGAAGTTCAGTGCAATCTTTATGATGTTAAGTTGTTAACATAATGATGTTATGTAAACAACATATTGTCACATTGTGGTTACAATTTAGTTTATATAATTAGTCAATAATTAATTTTTCATCATAAATATATTTAATATATAACTTTCTAACAAATTTCAGTCGTTAATAATAATAAAGCATGTCCAAACTTGCCATTTTATTGACGAGTTTGTGACAGTTATTTTGAGCACTTCTGAATCTGCCCCTTCAACTGCCAGACTGCAGAATATGGGAGATATTTGGGATATTCTCTCTGAACAATTTTGAATTAATTCCTATATTTAAATAAATTTTGCTATGAACAATTCTGAATTAATCCCTATATTTACATTAATAATAACTTGCCAGTCTGCAGAATATGGGACATTTTTAACATTTTCTGTACGAACAATCCTTAATTTCCTCCTATATTTACATGTATTTTATTGAGAACAGAAGCCAAAATAGAGGATTTCTTGGAGAAAAGTTTACCAGTTCCTGGCTTCCTGCAGTGACTCCAGTCTGTATTTCAATTTTTCTCCATTGAAAATAATATTCTGGTAAAGTTGGTGGATTTATAGCTATAATTTCTTCCTATGTTACCATTAATTTTCGGTGGACAAAATGGGTCAAATGATGGTGGATCAGCCAAATTAGTGCAAATTTATGGTGGATTTTTTCAGCCTTTTCAAAAAAGTCAGTGGAATTTTGTGCACCAAATACAGACTGGCAGTGACTGCAGTCTGGAGAATAAGAAATCTCCAGGAACACTTAACCAGTTTCTGCAGACTGGTTCAATTGCAAATATCTAATTTTCTCCTATGTATTATTGTATGCTAATAATGCTATAATGCTACCATGTTATTTTGGAGAGAATTTATGATACCAAATTTCATCAATTTGAAAAAATGGAAAAATTGAAGAGAAATTTGGTTTCTTTTAAAGAGATAAATGGAGAGTTTATGAATAATGAGACATACTATTTTACTTGGCTTTTCTGTAAAATTTATTTCTAATTTCTAAATCTTTACGGTTGCTTTACACCAGAGGGCCAAGGCAGAATGTAGAATATGCCATATGGAACATTTTTCCAAGATTGAGCCCAAAATTTTATATCTCTGCGCCCTGTGGGAGATCTTGAATTAATTCCTATGTAACCTGGAACCATTAATTTTACCGAGGGAGATTTTGAATCGATTCCTATGTTACCATTAATTTGGCTGGTGGCTGGTGCCTCACTGCCTGTGGGAGATTCTGAATCTGCTACTGACAGTGACAGTCGAGAGAGTAACTTTCTCTCCACTCTGTATTTGGGGTCCATACAATTACCGGAACGGCCATGAATTACCGGAACGGGACATGAATTACCGGAACAGAGCATGAATTACCGGAACGGAGTTGTTTTATTGAGAAATATTCCTATTTATGTAATTTAGTTATGCATTTGGTCGACATATGGTCCAAATGATATCATATTTAACCATTTTACACTCGTTTCATCCCATAATCACTACTAAACGAATGAATCCAAGACAGAAATTTTACAAGAGTATATGCTGAAATTAGTTTTCTTTATAAGATATTTCATAGAAAATACTTTGAGGAGAGACTGAAGTAATTTTAGTATGTGATATTGTATTATAGTTTCATTCAGAAATAACCCTAGTTATGTTATTTAGGTATATATTTGGTCTAAATGATAACATATTGAACCATTTTATACTCATTTCTGCTCGCTCGTAATCGCTACCCAACGTCTGAAATAGACAGCGTGATAATGTGATTCCGCATTAGAATATTAATGAGTTATATATTTTAGCACCTACAAATTTCTCTATATTGTTAGGTACCACGGTTCCTAATTAGGCAGGTAATATGATGCAATAGTTAACAAATTTTATAGGTATCTTAAATAGTTCCTCTAATATTCTACATTGAAGCTGCTTCTTTTGAAATAAATTCCGAATTCCACAATAAAAGAATTACGTAATAATTAATCTAACTAATGAAAAGTGTAGTGATCATACATATTCAACTACATACCTATACATTATCATATATATTTCATACTTAACTTTGTATTTAACAATTATGCAACATAAATTATACAATAACCAAATATATGTGCTAATATCAAACGTGATTATAGTAACTAATCATTATTTTTATTGCAACAGTTATATCGCACAGATTGTATCAAATATGATGTCATATGTATATAAAGGCAGACCTCGCTTTAATTACCAAATCACGAGTCAGTTTAAATACTCCATCATGTATCTCATTGTCACTCCTTCATCATGTATCTCATTTTGTATATGCAATTTGTTTTAGAGTTACAGTACTATATAAGCCTATTAGTGGCATATATTTAGATTTCTATAATTTTTGTGTTACATTGAGCAAACAGCAACTTAATTTATGCTCTATGAAATATATTTGGTAGTAGGGTATACTAAGTTCGATCCAACTTATTGATAGGTTCTACATTTTCGGACACGTCAGAAATGAAAATATAATAATTGTTATCTAACTTCTATTCTAATAATTGGTATCATGAATAATTGAAATATAAGTTAAATAATAATAATAATTATATAGAGATATTTACTTGTTCGAAAATATGGAACCGTGCGATAACACGGAACTTACCCTAAAATGGGACTTGTTTAATTTCTGAACCAATTGTTTCTAATAACCTCATCTGGATTATAATTTTGATATTTTTGATAGTTACCGTGAATCAATCACAAAACTTGTATCCGTTTTCTATGTCTACTTACAGTACTTATTTTGAGACATGTCACGAAATAAGTACTGTTCGATTGTAGACAAAGAAAACGGATACAACATAATTAAACATATCCCATTTTAGGGTAAGTTTCGTGTTATCGCACGGTTCCATATTTTCGAACAAGTAAATATCTCTATATAATTATTATTATTTAACTTATTTCAATTATTCATGGTACCCAGTCTGGAAAGAAGATGCATTTCGATAACTAAATTTAACGAAGTTTTTATGGAGAAAAATATTCTATTCAAGAAATTAACGACGGAAATTTGTTATAAAGTTTTATATTAAATATATTTACGACAGAAATTTATCAAAAAAATTACTTAATTAACGACTGTTATGACTCATTATATAAACTAAATGGTAACCACAATGTGACAATATTTTGTTTACATAAGGTCTAGATACATCATTACCGTAAAGATTGCACTGAACTTCTTGACCAATAGAGTGGAGAGTTTTTAATGACGTCACATCATTTGATGGTGTGAAGCACCAATGACAGCTCTTAAATATCAAACTACGTCTAGAATGTAATGTTTTCATAACATTGATCATGATTAGATATCTCTATTTTTGGTATAGGTAGGTAGGCTAGGTACCTATCTAAATTAATAATCTAGGTAATTATTAAAATAAACGGTAAACCAGATAGTGTATCATATAAAGAGATTATCTTAACTAATTTACATATTAATTAGTTATTGTAATTGATATTCATGATACCTCAAGGCAGCCTAGGTATATATATACCTATATCATTGTAGTCTGTAGGTATCATGAAGTTATGAACGAAAGTAACTAGGTAGGCATATTAGGGTAAGTTACAAATTATCAGTCAGTTCCACATCATCGGTCACATAAGATGATAAGATACAATGATATCTATTGATATCTACCTATTAATATCTATTTGATTTTTATTGGTATGCATGATATTAGGATGGCCATCTCCAAAGGACTCAATAACCTAATAATGCGTACGTAAATTCCTCCCCATGCTAACACATAACCCCCATACACATACCCCAATTGCCCAGTTCATTACTTGTCTCAGTTGTCTGGTAAATAATTACCTATTATATCATTACCTACATGTTTAATACCGCAAAAGGTAACACTACCTATTTTAAAAATTATTATTTTACCTATCGTGTGTTCTCATACCTACATTTACATATGACCGAAGATGTGAAATTGACCGCTAATTCGTAACTTACCAAGTTCCCCTATGTATAGGATTTCTATTCTAGGGCCGAAAATGTGTTATCGTACGATAACTTAGAACTTGCCTCAGATATAAGAAAAAGTTGAGGAATTTAACTAACACTTTAAATGGTTATTTTAATATAGGCTTACCGCTTAATATAATTAAATAACCTGTAAAAGTAGTTAGTAAATTATACAATATTTGTGTGGTCAGAAATATGGAAACGTCTGGTAACTTGAAACTTACCCTAGGTAGGGTAGACTGGTACCCAATACTCTAGTTTATTAACTTATACACGTGATGGAACGTGAACTTCTGATTTAAATATTTTAATCATACGTTTTATAACTTTATAATTTCCTACTTACCTAATAATGATTATGTAATTTCTATTTAGATAGTTATCCATGATACTTGCACTCTTATATCAATAGGTATCCATGATACCTCCAGGTATCATGGATAGTACCAATCGAAATAACGAGTTAAAATAGGTAGGTATATAGGTTTATATTTCTATGATCGAAAATGTGGAAGCGTACAATAATTCAAACTTACCTACTTCCAGTGATTTACGCTATTCCCAAGGTTTAATTACACTGTACATTGATAAAGTTTATTAATGTACAGCGTGTATTTAAATCTATGGAAGGGAATAGCGTAAATTACTGGAAGTAGGTACTTTGAATTATTGTATGGTTCCACATTTTCGATCACAGAAATATAAACCTACAGGGTGGGGCGTAAGTTTGGAAGCAAATGAAAGTGCATATTATAATCCAACGAAAAATATATTTAATAATTTACAGTTATGAATTATTACATAAGGGTTTTAAGAATTCAAAAATCATAAATTTATTCAAAATGTTCCCCCTTGTTTTTAATAACAGCCTCAAATCTCCTCCGAACTCCTCCTACTGCGGCACGCAACTGTTCTTGTGAAATTTCCTTCCAAGATCTCTGGAGCGAATGCTTTAAATCATCCACACTGCGATGGAATTTACCACAGGCCTTTGATTCAAGAATGGACCATACCGAAAAGTCCATAGGATTAACATCTGGGGAGCAGGGAGGCCACATTTTTTTGGACCAAAACCGTGGAAGATGGTCATGGCACCAGTTTTGAGTGACATTTGCAGTATGTGAAGTCGCGCCGTCTTGCTGAAATGTCCATAGAGTGTCATTACCGAAGTGATCCTTAGCTGACTCCAACATTGGCGTCAAAATATTCTCAATATAACATTTAGCATTGATTTTGGCGCCTTGTTCCACAAAAATTAAAGGAGATCTCCAAGTTTCTGAAACGGCGGCCCAGACCATTACTGAAGCAGGTTTCATGGTTCTGTGGACAGTTTTTTGGTTGTATGGGATGTCTTTTGCACTTTTACTAATTATTCTGTCATTCCTCCGGTTGTGAGCCATTTCCACTGTGAAATTTTTTTCGTCAGATCAAACAATTTCACCAGCCGTGCCAGACTTCAATTCTCTCAGAAGTGCTTTGCTTCTCTCCAATCTCTTTTTCTTTACAGCTTATGGCAGAGTTTGTCTCTTTTGGAGGGTGAAAGAGGACATCTTTAGGTCTTCTTTGACAACTCTTCTCAATGTTCTGGGACTCACATTAGCTGTTTTGGCTAACAATCGTATTGACCTTTTCGGGTTCCTCCTGATCTTCTCTCGGGCACATTTTATCAGTTGTTTTGTGCATTGTGAGCGTGGTCTACCACCTCTTGGACGATCAATCAAGTCTCCTCTCTCTTTAAAACGCTTCACACACTTCCAAACAGTCGATCTCGCTATTAAGAGAGTCTTTGAAATGACGGAATCTCACTTCCCGG
>CANNZV010002205.1:0-50181 GCA_947561585.1 Caprella mutica | reverse complement strand
CACCTATTTTTCGGTGGAATTTACCACGAAATACAGACTGGGCCAAGCCCAAATACAGACCGAGTTTTCATCTAGCCTATCAAATTTAATTCAGAGTTCAGATTGCCAAATACAGACTGAGTAATGGAAAAACCATGAATTTATAAGAGTATGGAAGCAAGACCCAGATTGTATTTGGTGGTAAATTTCAAAGATATCTCGAGAGACCAGTCTGGAAAAATAGGTGCTTTCTGATGAACTAATTACTCTGTTGGAGTTTTACAGACTCAAAAAATTAATGGTAAATTGCTAAAAATTGTATAATCCGCAGCATTTAGCATATAGAGTTCATCTGTTAGCCTAAGCAGTTTTCCAGACTGGTCGAGAGATAGCTTCAATTTCTCTAATAAAACAATTCCTGCAATGACAGAGGATATTTAGCTAGGTAGATATTATGTAATTCATATCTACCTAGGTATTACCATTAATTTTTGGAGAAGAAACTGGAAAAATGTTGAAGGACTAGACAAATTGATGAAAAATGTTGGCAGCTACCTATTTAGGTAGTACTATCAAATTTTAAATTTTTGAAAAAGTCAGAGGAGTTCAGTGCACCAAATACAAACCTGCAAGATACATACACACATTTAGCTAGTAACTACACTGAATAGGTTACAGGTATGATGATGATGGTATGTATGATAATGTATCATCGTATCATGACTGCTTATTTATCTGGTTGATCAGAAAAATTTGAGGAACACCTCTTTGAAAGGTGTTCATTCAATGAGTGCACATCAACATTAATTTCAGTGTTGTTTTCATAATATTCTCACTTTGTTCAATGACAGGGTTACCTATTGGCACTATTGCACGCTCACGTCACTTAGTATTGACTAAAACAAGGAAAATGGAATTTGCGAGCACGCCCACGCAACTAAGTTGACTAAAACATGGAAAAGTGGAATTTCATGGAATTTCTTGGCGTGCACGCTCACGCAACTGTCTAAAACGCGGAAAAATTGAAATTATTGGCGTGCACGCTCACGCAACTGTCTAAAATGCGGAAAAAAAGAATTTGCGTGCACGCTCACGCAACTGTCAAATATTTTTGACTCAAATATTTCTGACTCAAATATTTCTGACTCAAATATTTTTGACTCAAATATTTTTGACTCAAATATTTTTGACTCAAATATTTCTGACTCAAATATTTCTGACTCAAATATTTCTGACTCAAATATTTTTGACTCAAATATTTTTGACTCAAATATTTCTGACTCAAATATTTCTGACTCAAATATTTTTGACTCAAATATTTTGACTCAAATATTTTAGACTCAAAAATTTTAGACTCAAAAATTTTAGACTCAAAAATTTTAGACTCATATATTTTAGACTCAAATATTTTGACTCAAATATTTTGACTCAAATTTTTTGACTCAAATATTTTGACTCAAATATTTTGACTCAAATATTTTGACTCAAATATTTTGACTCAAATATTTTGACTCAAATATTTTGACTCAAATATTTTGACTCAAATATTTTGACTCAAATATTTTGACTCAAATATTTTGACTCAAATATTTTGGCTCAAATATTTTTGACTCAAATATTTTTGACTCAAATATTTTTGACTCAAATATTTTGACTAAAATTTTTTGACTAAAATTTTTTTGGCTGAAATATTTTTGGCTCAAATATTTTTGGCTCAAATATTTTTGGCTCAAATATTTTTAACTCAAATATTTTGAATCAAATATTTTGAATCAAATATTTTGAATCAAATATATTCTTTAAAGATATATATTTTTAATTAATATTATTTTTTTCTTTTACTATTGATAACCCATTATTTTTATGGGAAGTACACTATAGTTAGTGAAATTGAAATATAAATATAAATTAGCGTGACGATATATTAATTTTATAATATAATTTTGAACGGAATTATGTGATGCATGAAAGGAACGTGTGTCACGCAACTTAATTAGCACAATGATGACAGAAAATATAAATTGGCGTGACAATATCAATTGTATAATTTACTATTGTATGGAATTATGTGTTGGCGTGATAGAAACGTGCAGCCCGCTGCTTAGTGAAAAGATAACCGAAATTATAAATTAGCCTGACAATATCAATTGTATAGTATAATAACGGATGGAACTATGTGTTGGCGTCACCAGGCGTGATAGAAACGTGCGGCACACAGCTAAGTGAAAAGATAACAGAAATTTTAAATTAGCCTGAAGATATCAATTTTAAATTAGCCTGACGATATCAATTGTATAGTATAATAACGGATGGAACTATGTGTTGGCGTGATAGAAACGTGCGGCACACAGCAATTAGTGAAAAGATAACAGAAATTTTAAATTAGCCTGACGATATCAATTGTATAGTATAATATCGGATGGAACTATGTGTTGGCGTAATAAAAACGTGCAGCCCGCTGCTTAGTGAAAAGATAACCGAAATTATAAATTAGCCTGACGATATCAATTGTATAGTATGATAACGGATGGAACTATGTGTTGGCGTGATAGAAACGTGCGACACACAGCTTAGTGAAAAGATAACAAAAATTATAAATTAGCATGACGATTTCAATTGTATAGTATAATATCGGATGGAATTATGTGTTGGCGTGATAGAAACGTGCGGCACACAGCAATTAGTGAAAAGATAACAGAAATTTTAAATTAGCCTGACGATATCCATTGTATAGTTGGTTATTGCCTGGATTTATGTGTTGGCGTGGTATGAACATGCGTCACGCAACTTAGTACAACGATAACTGAAAACATTAATTAGCGTGACGATATCAATTGTATAATTTTTTATTAGATTGGATTATGTATTGGCGTGATAGGAACGTGCTGCACGCTAATTAGTGAAAATATACTGGAAATATAAATTAACCTAATTTCTGTTATCTTTTCACTAAGCAGCGTGCCGCACGTTTCTATCACGCCAACACATAATTCCATCCGATATTAAACTATACAATTGATATCGTCACGCCAATTTATATTTTCTATCATCATTGTACTAAGTTGCGTAACGCACGTTTCTTTCACGCTAAAACATTATTCCATTCAAAAGTATATTATACAATTTAATAATTAATATGTCGTCACGCTAATTTCTATTTCTATTTTATTCTCACTAACTAGTGTACTTCCCATCACAATTCATGGGTTATCAATAGTAAAAGAAAAAATATTATTAATTAAAGATATATATATATTCGAAGAATATATTTGAAGGAATTAATTAAAAAAAAAAGTTGTTTAAAAAATGTATTTAGACAGAAAAATATGTAAAACAATTGAGCCAAGAAATTTGAGTCAAAAAATTTGAGTCAAAAAAATTTGAGTCAAAAAAATTTGAGTCAAAAAAATTTGAGTCAAAAGAATTTGAGTCAAAAGAAAATTTGAGTCAAAAAAAATTTGAGTCAAAAAAAATTTGAGTCAAAAAAAATTTGAGTCAAAAAAAATGTGAGTCAAAAAAATTTGAGTCATCAAATTTATTGAGTCAAAAAAATAGAGTCAAAAAATTTAATTTTCTGCAATTTAGACAGTTGCGTGAGTGTGTACGCCAAAATTCCTATTTCTCCGCATTTTAGACAGTTGCGTGAGCGTGCACGCTAAAAAAATCCAATTTCAGTTTTCTAGACAGTTGCGTGAGCGTGCACGCCAATTATTTTAATTTAGACATTTGCGTGAGCGTGCACGCCAATTCTTTTTTTTCCCGCATTTTAGACAGTTGCGTGAGCGTGCACGCCAATTATTTTAATTTAGACATTTGCGTGAGCGTGCACGCCATTTTTTTTATTTTTTTCTGCGTTTTTGACAGTTGCGTGAGCATGCACGCAAATTCTTTTTTTTCCGCATCTTAGACAGTTGCGTAAGTGTGCATGCCAATTATTTTAATTTAGACATTTGCGTGAGCGTGCACGCCATTTTTTAAAAAAATTCTGCGTTTTTGACATTTGCGTGAGCGTGCACGCCAGTTCTTTTTTTCCGCATTTTAGACAGTTGCGTGAGCGTGCACGCCAATTATTTTAATTTAGACATTTGCGTGAGCGTGCACGCCATTTTTTTTATTTTTTTCTGCATTTTTGACAGTTGCGTGAGCGTGCACGCCAGTTCTTTTGTTTCCGCATTTTAGACAGTTGCGTGAGCGTGCACGCCAATTTTTTTAATTTAGACAATTGCGTGAGCGTGCACGCCATTTTTTAAAAAAATTTCTGCGTTTTTGACAGTTGCGTGAGCGTGCACGCCAATTATTTTTTTCCGCATTTTAGACAGTTGCGTGAGCGTGCACGCCAATTATTTTAATTAAAACATTTGCGTGAGCGTGCACGCCATTTTTTTATTTTTTTCTGCGGTTTTGACAGTTGCGTGAGCGTGCACGCCAGTCCTTTTTTTTCCGCATTTTAGACAGTTGCGTGAGCGTGCACGCCAATTATTTTAATTTAGACATTTGCGTGAGCGTGCACGCCATTTTAAAAAAAAAATTCTGCTTTTTTGACAGTTGCGTGAGCGTGCACGCCAGTTCTTTTTTTTCCGCATTTTAGACAGTTGCGTGAGCGTGCACGCCAATTATTTTAATTTAGACATTTGCGTGAGCGTGCACGCCATTTTTTTATGCGTTATTGACAGTTGCGTGAGCGTGCACGCCAGTTCTTTTTTTTCCGCATTTAAGACAGTTGCGTGAGCGTGCACGCCAATTATTTTAATTTAGACATTTGCGTGAGCGTGCACGCTATTTTTTTATTTTTTTTCTGCGTTTTGACAGTTGCGTGAGCGTGCACGCCAGTTCTTTTTTTTCCGCATTTTAGACAGTTGCGTGAGCGTGCACGCCATTTTTTTAAAAAAATTCTGCGTTTTTGACAGTTGCGTGAGCGTGCACGCCAATTATTTTTTTTCCGCATTTTAGACAGTTGCGTGAGCGTGCACGCCAATTATTTTAATTTAGACATTTGCGTGAGCGTGCACGCCATTTTTTTTATTTTTTTCTGCGTTTTTGACAGTTGCGTGAGCGTGCACGCCAGTCCTTTTTTTTCCGCATTTTAGACAGTTGCGTGAGCGTGCACGCCAATTATTTTAATTTAGACATTTGCGTGAGCGTGCACGCCATTTTTTTATTTTTTTCTGCGTTTTTGACAGTTGCGTGAGCGTGCACGCCAGTTCTTTTTTTCCGCATTTTAGACAGTTGCGTGAGCGTGCACGCCAATTATTTTAATTTAGACATTTGCGTGAGCGTGCACGCCATTTTTTGTAAAAATTTCTGCGTTTTTGACAGTTGCGTGAGCGTCTACGCCAATTATTTTTTTTCCGCATTTTAGACAGTTGCGTGAGCGTTTACGCCAATTATTTTAATTTAGACATTTGCGTGAGCGAGCACGCCATTTTTTTTAATTTTTCCGCGTTTTAGACAGTTGCGTGAGCGTGCACGCCAATAATTTTTTTTCTGCATTTTAGACAGTTGCGTGAGCGTGCACGCCAAGAAATTCAATAAAATTCCACTTTTCCATATTTTAGTCAACTTAGTTGCGTGGGCGTGCACGCAAATTCCTTTTTTCCGGCTTTTAGACAGTGGCGTGAGCGTGCACGCTCACGCCGATTATTAATTCTTTTCCGTCTTCTAGATACTGCCTAAATTATACAATTGATATTGTCACGCCAATTTATATTTTCTGTCATCATTGTGCTAATTAAGTTGCGTGACACACGTTCCTTTCATGCATCACATAATTCCGTTCAAAATTATAAAATTAATATATCGTCACGCTAATTTATATTTATATTTCAATTTCACTAACTATAGTGTACTTCCCATAAAAATAATGGGTTATCAATAGTAAAAGAAAAAAATAATATTAATTAATTAATTCATAATATTTGATTCAAAATATTTGAGTCAAAAAATTTTAGTCAAAATATTTGAGTCAAAAATTTTTGAGTCAAAATATTTGAGTCAAAAATATTTGAGTCAAAAATATTTGAGTCAGAAATATTTGAGTCAAAAATATTTGAGTCAAAAATATTTGAGTCAAAAATATTTGAGTCAGAAATATTTGAGTCAGAAATATTTGAGTCAAAAATATTTGAGTCAAAAATATTTGAGTCAAAAATATTTGAGTCAAAAATATTTGAGTCAAAAATATTTGAGTCAAAAATATTTGAGTCAAAAATATTTGAGTCAAAAATATTTGAGTCAAAAATATTTGAGTCAAAAATATTTGAGTCAAAAATATTTGAGTCTAAAATATTTGAGTCAAAAATATTTGACAGTTGCGTGAGCGTGCACGCAAATTCTTTTTTTCCGCATTTTAGACAGTTGCGTGAGCGTGCAAGCCAATAATTTCAATTTTTCCGCGTTTTAGACAGTTGCGTGAGCGTGCACGTCAAGAAATTCCATGAAATTCCACTTTTCCATGTTTTAGTCAACTTAGTTGCGTGGGCGTGCACGCAAATTCCATTTTCCGTGTTTTAGTCAATACTAAGTGACGTGAGCGTGCACGCTCACGTTTTTTTTCCGCATTTTAGTTAGTGCCAATCAAAAGTGGTAAGATTGATATAGGAAACAAAAATATAATATAGGTAGGAAACAAAAATATAAAAGTCTAAATAAAACAAAACAAGAGATAACATATTTTAACAATATATACAGACACAACTACCTTTAAATTTTTAATCTATAAATAAAAAAAACCTCTTTGAATAAATAAAATTACCTGAATTGCGGAATTGGCTACCTAGAAATACCAAACACGATTCGATGAAACGATCAACAAATGTAACATCAATTAAGTTGTTTATGTTAGAATTAGGTTAAATAACAGTGGGTTAACAACGTTAAGACATAGAGTTTATTTAAAGAGTAAATATGTTATACAATTAGAAGTCTATGGAGAGATGAGTGGAACTCATCTCTCACTGAGTAATGTTCAAGACAGACTGCCTTCAGAAACTACAAGCAGGGGTATTTAACCCACGACGGAAGTGTGATCGACTTTAGACCTTATGTCCGTTTCTCATTAAAAGTAATACATGGTTATTGAAACAATAGGTAATTTAATATAGCTGAGCTAGTCTAACAGGAAATTAATATTAAACATATAACGAGTGTGTAATACATTTAACTAAAATTTCAACAGTTTATTGTTATTAAATTAGTCCTTTAAAATAATTATTTATTTTCACTTTTCAATGTATCAACAGTTAAAATCAGTTAACAATTGAAAAATTACTCAATTAGCTCGATTTACTAGAATTATAGTTGATTCCGCAATTCAGTTTATTCCACATTTCTCTTCAGAAAAAAAAATCATGTTGGTTGTGTAAATCCACAGTTCTCCCGCAGAGATGTTAAATGTCTAAAATTGGGCTCAGATTTGTCGCAGAGAGTATTGGAAACATGTTCCATATTCTGCAGTCTAGGCAGATTATAAAGTTCCCTTTAATTTATTACTGTATTTTAAAGCTTTCAGAACTCCAACAGACTCAGGGACTACCGACTAATGAGGGAGCTGGAGCAAGTAAAGATAATGGACCATAAATGAAACTGGTAAAAATAACGGACCAGAAAATAAATAACCTAGTGAAGATAATGGACCAGAAGTTTCAAGTTAAGCTAGTAAAGTTAATGGTCCAGAAAACTTTCTTTTAATTTAAAAAAATATTTGTTTAAGTATTTTAAATTTATAAATATTAAAATACACACCATGTTACAGTCTTACAGAGTATGTCAGTTAAAGCCAATTAATTGGCTTAGATTTCTAAACGTCAAAATTCAGATACCTACCTAATACCTATGTCTAATTGGCTTTAAATTTTGAATTAATTCCTATGTTGTTCCCAACTTCCCATGTAATTTTTGGCTTGAAATCTTCAAAAAATGGGCCAGATTGCCTTGGCTCAGAATTTTTGTGAAATTTTGGCTCAAAAATTGGCTTACAATTTTGAATTTTCCAGCCTCTGATCTGAAACATGGAATACACAACATTTTAAATGATAATATTAATGATTATCCAGTCTGAAAAGAAGGCTTCCTCAGACCCAGGATTTTTTCCAGAAATTGGGATTTGGGCGCAGCAAATAACATGGGAACATAGAAATTAAATAGGACTTGGGCGCAGGATTAATCCAGAAATCCTGCTGTACTTTTCAGACTGGATGATTATACATTTTAACATTTATTCTGCATAGGTATTTCATTTAAGAATTGAGAAAAATCATGTTTCATTTTGAAGTTGTGAAGAACGAGTCATAAAAGAAAAAGAAAAACCCAGTCTGCAGAATATGTGAGATATTTGGGATATTCTCTCCGAACAATTTTGAATTAATTCCTATATTTACATTAATTTTGCTACGAACACTTTTGAATTAATCCCTATATTTACATTAATTTTGCTACGAACAAAATAAGAGATCTCTACGAACACTTTACCAGTTTCTGCAGACTGGAGAAAAACTTCTGCTTAAATTCTTTAATGTGCTGCCAGTGCAGTCTGCAGAATATGGGACATTTTTAAGATTTTATGTGCAATTTGCAAACAATCATTTAGCAGGATTTGTGGATTAATCCTGTGCCCAAGTTCTATTTAATTCCTATGTTTCCATGTTATTTGCTGTGCCTAAATCCCAATTTCTGTAAAAAAAATCCTGGGTCTGAGGATACCTACTTTTCAGACTGGGGGTCAAGCCAGATTGCATTAGTTGTTGTCTAAGAGCCGCCATTTCACCAACAGGTTATTTGAAGAGCCGTGGGGATATCATATCTGAGCCGTGGGATAAAAATCGCGAGCCGTGGGATAAAAAATGCAAGCCGTGGGATAAAAAATGCGAGGCGTGGGATAGAAAATGCGAGCCGTGGGATAAAAAATGCGAGCCGTGGGATAAAAAATGCAAGTCGTGGGATAAAAAATGTGAGCTGTGGGATAAAAACTACAAGCAATGGGATATAAAGCAAGCCGTGGTGGAAGGAGCAATTACTACCTAGATTTAGTTACTTATTAACAGACCGGGAATATTTGATCAAGTGAAAATTCACATTTGATGAGCCTCAAAGTTTTGAAACTCTATATAAATGTCTTTTAGAAGACCGCGAGTTTCGAAAAAAATTCACAAAGAATGCAATCTGGGGATCAAGTAGGTAAATTGCAGCCCACTAACTAACTGCGGCCTCTCCAGTCTGTATTTGGTGGACAAAATTCCACTGACTTTTTAAAAAGCTGAAAAAATCCACCATAAATTACCAGTAATTTGACTGATCCACCAACATTTTACCCATTTTTCCACTGAAAATTAATGGTAACTTAGGAATAAATAGCTATAAATCCACCGACTTTGCCAGAATATTATTCTCAAAGGGGGAAAAATTCCACCAACATGTCAATGGAATTTACCATGAAATACAGACTGGCTGTTCTGTGAGATTCTCTATGAACAGTTAACCAGTTTCTGCAGAGTACTAGATCAGATCTCTCTCTTTTCACAGTAAAATTATGAAATTAATGTGAATAGGTATAGGGATTATTTCTGAAGTGTTCATAGAAAATTTCCCAAATACTTTCCATATTCTGCAGACAGGCAATAATTACATGTAAATATAGGAATTAATTAGGAAATAGACAAATAGTGTCCAAAATAAGTGATGGGACAGATGGGAGAAGTTCATGAACAATACTATTTTACTTCACATCTAGCTACTTACATATATAATTGTGTTCTCACTTTTCTGATCTATAAAAAATTGAAATAAGTTTCTTTTTTGGTAGCTATAACGGTTTTTTCATTCTGCAGGAACCTTACAAACCTAACTTGTTATAGCTATTAGTCTCAATATGAGGCTGAATTCATTTCTATGCCATCTGTTCTTTTATGCAGTGCTTACTAAGGTGAGTATTGGTAATAAATTAATAACTTTATATTTGTCCATACCTACTTCTGTTAATCCTTTAACAAAGCCTTTTTAAATTTGAGAAAATTGTAATTAATTTACTAGTTTAAAAAGACCACTCCTTCTCACATTCTCGCTTTGCTAAATTAGTTGCTGCATTGATTTCAATTTTCAATTCATTTATATGTATAATTTATAATAAATATATAGCTATATATAATCTTCCGTTGGTATGTTTAAAAAAATTTAAGTAGAGTACTTCGCAAATCTTTATGTTAGCTACATAATTACATATGTCAATTGTGAAAAAAATTATTACATAGGTAACTTGTTCTTATTTCTTTTTGTGATGGTTTTAATTGATTTCTTTCCAGATAAGCAATATTGAGGCCCAAAGTACCTCAGAGTCACAGATCACTGGTAGCCAGAGCAAAGATGAAAACACTACTGTGAGTTTGGAATGCATTGTATTTGCAGCACACACAATATTAGCTAAATAGCCAACTAGATATTTCAATATTACCTAGTTATTTATATCATTACATGAACTAACAGGTCATTATTTGATGGGAAGAAAATTTTAGACAAATTGATTACACAGGATAAGGTGATTTTAATTAGATTTTACACGTAAATAGTCCTTATAAAAAATTTATCCTCAACAAATCTAAAAGTTCAGAATACTATCAGCATTGCTTTCATGGGTTAATACTAGATTAATGGACACAATTTAACTAAATATTACTTATTAACCTAGCTAATGTAAATGTATACTGCTATTATTTCAATTTTAAAAAATGAGTTAAAATAAACTTTGAAAAATATAAAAGCTATTTGAATTTTTTTTGGAAATTTATTATCTAGTTACTGTTGATCCCCTAGCTCCTTTACTCTTTATTTCTCATGTTTTTTTTTAAACTTCAAATTGAACACATTGCTTACTATCTCTTTCATTGTTGCTAGTAAAATACAAGCTATGAATTGTTGAAACCTGAGCTGTTTCTATAAGATGTAGCTCTATTTCTTGCTAACTAGGTAGCTACCTATGTACTCACAGTATCAGGTACTCTTTTCACAGGTATCTTCTGCCTCAACCACTGGTGATGAAGAGGTTAGTAGAACATATATAACTACATTCTTTAGCCTCTATCCATTTTACTCCCATTGGGGATATTTACAATTATTTTTATAATTTCATATAGCTACCTATATTCTTTTTGTTTTCTTTTCATATCTTGAAACTATACAGGGTGACGCACAAAAAAATGTACCCAACTTTGAATTAATATAAATATTGTATTTAAAAATATATATAAATTAGAGTTCAAGCAATACAAAAATGATATATTTTTACTTGTATCCTGTGTACCATCATCATTGCTTAAAATTCATTATTTATTTATAAAATTGATATTTATATTAATTCAAATTTGGGTACTATTTTTTATGGGTCACCCTGTATATCTTTAAACAATATCAAACAATTTTCAAAATATTTAAAAAGAAAAGTTTGTAGCATAGAGTTATGATAAACTACTTTAGAGAGAGGAACTGTTGCAGCGATTGCATGACGCTAAGGAAAACTGTGTGAAACCTTATTTTGTTTCAGTTATATCATTTCTCCATTAAATTTTGTTTCAGTTATATATCATTTCTCCATTAAACTGACGCTAGATTGCCAGTCACGTGACCCAAAAATAAAGATTTTAGCGTCCCGCAAGACGCGATATTATTTTGGCCACTGTCTCACCACTTGCTTTGGAATGGCACTGTCAATGATTTTCATCTGATTAAGTTTGAAAATAAAATAAACATAGCTGATTTTCTGGCTAGTTAATCAAGTCAATGTTTTTCAGACTTTGGTTACTGCCTCCTATGGTATTTTGATAGTAAGGAAGAGGGAGGCAAATGACTCTGACCTAATAGTCTCCAAACACAAGACCTGTGTGGCCTACTACCCGGATTTATCAACAGTGCCCGAGACAGAAGAGGATATTGTGAGTGTTGTGTGGCTAACTATTTATTTTCATATCACATACCTATATCTGATTAATAAAGACATGTTAATTTATCTACTGCAACATTATTAATTAATTTTGGACTTACTAATTGGAGATTATAAATTGAATTAAGTTTTTTAGCTGCTGGTTTAAATTCTCCTTCAGTTGGTATAATTTGATGCTAGCTATTGATTACTAACTGATATTTATTTTTCTCAGGAATACTTGCCTCTTGTTGATGTGTTGAATTGGGCACCGTGTTCTTCAGTGCCTCCTGTTGATTTGTCTCATCACATTGCCATTCTTAATGGCTCTACCAATTACTCGGACTGTTCTATCACAGACAGAGCCCTGTCAGTGGAGGTATGTTCCCTCTTATCCTTTGCTGAAATTACTTAAGTGTGTCCTGCCTGTCAATATCAAGTGAATGTTTTTTTGTTCTCGGACCTCAAGTGTTATTTAGTAGTTATAAGAATTTGTTCAGTTAATTTTTATTTGCAACTTTTTATATAATTTAATGTTGTCCCTCTCTCAGAGGTATGGGGGCAATGGTACCCTCTTCATCACACCCCTCAGGGCCCCAAAGCTCAATGACACGGAGGAAGATATTTGGCTCGCTGTGATGCTCGAGAAAACCTACAAAGCCATGCTGAACCTCAGTGACCCGTCACACATTGACGTGGCGCTTTACTCACCTGCTGTATCGGGGGGCCTCAACTTCAGTATTGTCATCATCTGGTTACTGGCCACAGTAACTGTGGCTATTGGGGCATATTGGTCCGGTAGGACGAGATACGATCTGTGAGTTATTATTAAAGTTAGACTCTCGCTAGAAAAAATAAAAAACAAAATAGAAGACATCAAATTTAGACAAGTAAAAATATGAATAATCAAATAGCTACATAAACAGACAAGTGAAAGTATAAATAATAGCTAGCTACATAATCAGACACGTAATAATAGCTACATACAAATAATCAAAATACAAATAGTATACATTAAAAAATATTACATACTTAGGGAAGTAGCAATGCTATTTTGTAAAGAGCAAATCAAGCCCATTGGTAGCACTTGCTAATTGGGCAGTTAAGCCTTCATCATATTCCAAAACAGGTTTTCTTACCTACAACTGACTAAATATCATAACTGGAGTGATGAAGCGTTAAAATTACCACTAATTATCTGAAGGGCCGTACACACACAGGGTTTTTTAAGTCTCTCCACCATACTTGGATACCAACTAAAATAAATAATAATTATATAGTTTTTTCTTATGTTCTCATGGTAAAAGTAGGAGGAGCTTAGCAAAAAGTCTGGTGAAAAGACTTAAAAAACCCTGTGTGTGTACGGCCCTTCAGAGAATAGAGAATATGATCCTTGGTGATATACAATGGTCTCATCATTTACTTGCTATTTTATTTCAATGTAATGTCATAACATTCTTTATAATGTGATTAGCTAAATGTAATTTTGAAATATAGAATTAGTTAATGTAGCTATATTTAAAATATGAATAGAAAATTTATTGATTTCTCCTAAAATAAATTACCTGTACAATTGTTATAAAACATATTAACCACATTTATTCTCAATAAGTTAATGAAGTAGTTTCTCAATTCTGAATTATGATTTTCTTAGAGAATGGTACTATTTCAATTACCTATTTTTATTACTGATACATATTGTAGCTAGCTAGTATTAGTAATTTATATTCTCCTTATATCTAATAAGTTATTGATTTTAAATATGTTTTTCCTCTTTCTTCCACCACTGATCTCGCTTTAACTAATCTCCAATCTATCAGTTTTAATGACATCAACCTCATGCAATTTTGTGTCTATTTCAGTTACAAGGTGACCCAGCCTTATATCTTAAGTTCCCCTGACTCTCCTAATGTCCCCAGCACTGCAGTTGGTAGTCAGTCTCGACCAAATGATTCTGTAGTGAGTATTAAATAGCATTTCACTATACTTGTTAGCTGGTAAATTAATTACCAGAAATACTTTAACATTTCTTGATACGTTGATAGACTCTGTTTGATTATTTTTAAGTCATTAGCTTACATCATGTTAGGTATTTCAGACCCTGTCTTTTCATTTCAGACTGCAGACCTCACCACAGATCACTCTGCACCCCCTGTCACAAGCATTTTTGAAGCCAGTAGTCATCAAGAAGAACCCTCTCTCAACATCACACCCAAACTAGCCCTCATGTTCGTGGTACTGATGTGCGTGATGTTGCTATCACTGTACTTCCTCTACCCTTACTTGGGTGAGTGTTGTAGCTACTTGTTGTTGTATTGCTACCCCGGGTTGACCACCCGAGGAACCTGTGGGCCTAAGTAAACTCAATACGATATTAGCTCCTGAGAACGGGTCCATGGGTGGTCCAGTGAGTGGTTTTGGGAGGTTGTCTCTGGATTTGCAGAGTAATACTCCCACAGATCTGAGTTCTTCCTCCCAATCCTGTGGATGTAATAATGAATAGAATGGTGGTGACTACTTGTGCAAGTCTGGTGACTACTTGTCACTTGTGTGAGTCTGGTGACTACTTGTCACTTGTGTGAGCCTGGTGACTATTTGTCACTTGTGTGAGTGTGGTGACTACTTGTCACTTGTGTGAGCCTGGTGACTACTTGTCACTTGTGTGAGCCTGGTGACTATTTGTCACTTGTGTGAGTCTGGTGACTACTTGTCACTTGTGTGAGTCTGGTGACTACTTGTCACTTGTGTGAGTCTGGTGACTATTTGTCACTTGTGTTAGTCTGGTGACTATTTGTCACTTGTGTGAGTCTGGTGACTATTTGTCACTTGTGCAAGTCTGGTGACTACTTGTCACTTGTGCGAGTCTGGTGACTACTTGTCACTTGTGCGAGTCTGGTGACTACTTGTCACTTGTGCGAGTCTGGTGACTACTTGTCACTTGTGCGAGTCTGGTGACTACTTGTCACTTGTGTGAGTCTGGTGACTACTTGTCACTTGTGTGAGTCTGGTGACTATTTGTCACTTGTGTGAGTCTGGTGACTATTTGTCACTTGTGTGAGTCTGGTGACTATTTGTCACTTGTGTGAGTCTGGTGACTACTTGTCACTTGTGTGAGTCTGGTGACTATTTGTCACTTGTGTGAGTCTGGTGACTATTTGTCACTTGTGCGAGTCTGGTGACTACTTGTCACTTGTGCGAGTCTGGTGACTACTTGTCACTTGTGCAAGTCTGGTGACTACTTGTCACTTGTGCAAGTCTGGTGACTACTTGTCACTTGTGCAAGTCTGGTGACTACTTGTCACTTGTGCAAGTATGGTGACTACTTGTCACTTGTGTGAGTCTGGTGACTACTTGTCACTTGTGTGAGTCTGGTGACTATTTGTCACTTGTGTGAGCCTTGTGACTATTTGTCACTTGTGTGAGCCTGGTGACTACTTGTCACTTGTGTGAGCCTGGTGACTACTTGTCACTTGTGTGAGCCTGGTGACTATTTGTCACTTGTGTGAGCCTGGTGACTACTTGTCACTTGTGTGAGTCTGGTGACTATTTGTCACTTGTGTGAGTCTGGTGACTATTTGTCACTTGTGTGAGTCTGGTGACTACTTGTCACTTGTGTGAGTCTGGTGACTACTTGTCACTTGTGTGAGTGTGGTGACTACTTGTCACTTGTACCTCTATTCCCTCTAAAGCATTGTTTCTTGAAGTGGGGTACCTGGCACCCCTTTGGGCCTGGAATATTTAAAGGGGGTGCCTGGGATTCTCATCATTTATGTGTAACTTATAAGTTCGGTTCTTTATGTTGATATCATGCAACACATACATGAAGTATATTCGCCATATTCTCACATCAAAGTAACCAAATATACTGTACCTTTTCAATCTATTTCACTGCAGTACAATGCTCAGGGGGTGCCTGAGAAAAGCAAGGGATGTGCGTGAAAAACACTTTAAGAACCACTGCTCTAAAGTGTTTCTCTCTTTTCAGTTTACTTCATTCAGGCTCTCTTCTGCTTCGCTTCTGCAGCAGCAATTTACGCCTGTCTCGAGCCCCTGGTGATGAGACTGCCTTGTGGAACCTGTCAGTGAGTTGCACCACTGGGACATAATAGTCTCAAATCTTTCTTAAAGGGGGTGCGCTTTAAATTATGTTTTTATGGTGTTAGCATAATGAATTGTGTATTCTGATATACTTTTTTCATTCAAATAATGATTATTAATGAAATAGCTAATATCTTGTTGTATTCGTTGTGCATATTCAGAATGTTGTTAATTTTTTTATTATAGCTACCTAAACGAATATTTCTCAAATTTGATCAAATGTTAATGAACATTCAAGTGCATCTATCGGGAAAGTACATTATTCAAAGTGATATGCAGTCTTAACTTTCAAACTTAAATTGTATTTGTAAAATGATTAATGATTCTTTATTTACTGAAATAGTGTTATTGATTAGTTTAATTTTGATGTCAGGACACCGTACTTCAACCTGTACATGATTAAGGGCACTCTGGAGCTGCGTCAGATAATTCTGTTACTCTTTGCCGCCTCTATCTCCATCACTTGGTTTGTGGTGAGACATCAGCCATACGCCTGGATACTGCAGGACATTATGGGGGTGGCATTCTGGTTAGTGGTAATCATTAGTCTGTTAGTGGTAGTCATTAGTCTGGTTAGTGGTAGTCATAAGTCTGGTTATTGGTAGTCATTAGTCTGGTTAGTGGTAGTCATTAGTCTGGTTAGTGGTAGTCATTAGTCTGTTAGTGGTAGTCATTAGTCTGTTAGTGGTAGTCATTAGTCTGGTTATTGGTAGTCATTAGTCTGTTAGTGGTAGTCATCAGTCTGGTTATTGGTAGTCATCAGTCTGGTTATTGGTAATCATTAGTCTGGTTAGTGGTAGTCATTAGTCTGGTTAGTGGTAGTCATTAGTCTGGTTATTGGTAGTCATTAGTCTGGTTATTGGTAGTCATTAGTCTGTTAGTGGTAGTCATTAGTCTGGTTAGTGGTAGTCATTAGTCTGGTTAGTGGTAGTCATTAGTCTGGTTAGTGGTAGTCATTAGTCTGGTTAGTGGTAATCATTAGTCTGTTTAGTGGTAGTCATTAGTCTGTTAGTGGTGCACTAGTAGTCATTAGTCTGATTAGTGGTGCACTAGTAGTCATTAGTCTGGTTAGTGGTGCACTAGTAGTCATTAGTCTGATTAGTGGTGCACTAGTAGTCATTAGTCTGGTTAGTGGTGCACTAGTAGTCATTAGTCTGGTTAGTGGTGCACTAGTAGTCATTAGTCTGGTTAGTGGTGCACTAGTAGTCATTAGTCTGGTTAGTGGTGCACTAGTAGTCATTAGTCTGGTTAGTGGTGCACTAGTAGTCATTAGTCTGGTTAGTGGTGCACTAGTAGTCATTAGTCTGGTTAGTGGTGCACTAGTAGTCATTAGTCTGGTTAGTGGTGTACTAGTAGTCATTAGTCTGGTTAGTGGTGCACTAGTAGTCATTAGTCTGGTTAGTGGTGTACTAGTAGTCATTAGTCTGGTTAGTGGTGTACTAGTAGTCATTAGTCTGGTTAGTGGTGCACTAGTTTTAGTTGCTGTGAATTACTTAAAATAGAACAGTAATATAATTGGTGAGTAGCTACAGTCTGCTAAGTACAATTGTAGATATTCTTGTAGGCTCATTTACTATCACCTCTTCATTTTCCTCTTCCATTCATAAGTGCAGCCACAGTTGCTTGTGTCTCTTTTCTTCACATTCCATGGAGTAGCTTTCCTGCATCCATGAACATTGTCACCGACTGGGTGTAGATGACCTGTGTTAATGGAGTCACTTTCTTTTCTGACTGTTTCTTTAAGTCCCTTGTATTTAATTTCCTATTGATGTCAGTGATATTTCCTTTGATTCCCTAATAGATTATTTTATTCTATTATAAGAGGATAATTACTAAATTACTCGAGAAAAATACCAAGTTGATAATTTTTATATATCACCAAACTGCTAATAATTAGCTAATTTAGCTTAATGTATAAAATTACTAGATAATTCTATTAATATATTTCTATGATTACTCATTTTAAATTATGTCAAATATGACCTGGTAACACTCCATTGGAGAACCTGATTGTTATTTGTTCCTTATTAAAGAAGTGACCAACTAACCTTATCAACATTTCCTGTCTTAAGCTACCAATTTCTAAAATGAAAGTTTAGTCATAGGTACTTTAATATATGTTAATTAGCTCTGAGACATGATTGCCTAACACTCACCAGCTCATGAAGTTATAATAAATAGTTTTAATTATTCATTATCTTTATTTCTTTTTGCAGTGTTAACATGCTTCGTGTAGTGAGACTACCCAGTCTGAAGATAGCCACCTTGCTTCTCTCCTGCCTTTTCTTCTACGATATTTTCTTCGTCTTCATCACGCCACTCTTCACTTCCGTGAGTTTTTATGATATTGAAAAATGATAGAAATTATGACCTGTGTTTCTTGTCTTAGTGTATCTATTGAAATAGGCCTGTTTCTTTTCTCAATTACTTTTTAAGAAAAGAAATAGGCCTAGCTATGTTAATAACTTTTTGGCTTGAATATAATTCTATATTCCATATTGTGACTTTACTTTCATTCTACTTATTTTAAGTTATTTATATATTGTCGATATTTTATTTTTATACAATAAAATTCCATAAATAAATAAATATCCCTTTATTCCTTATACAAATATGGACAGTAACTAATAATAGATTGGATGAAAAAGGAAAGAATATAACATTGAATGTGAAGGTAGAGAATGCCCGTAATTAAAAGTACTATAATTTTCTAATGGTCACCTTACCTCTTTCTACAGAGTGGCACAAGCATCATGGTGGATGTAGCCGCCGGTGGTGCGAGTGGTTCTGGAGAGCAGCTGCCCATGGTTTTTGTGGTTCCTCATTTTGTGTACAATGAAGTAAGTGTTCGCAAACAGACCCGTACTGTTCACAGAGAACTTTCTCTATTATTTTTGAGTGAAGCGCCCCCTGATTCAAAGCCATAGCTAATTGTGAATGTTACTGAATGATTATGGGTTATTATGATTAGATTGATCTATATAAAAAAATCCAAGCTTTGTATTATAAATTAAGTTGCCCCTGTGCTCTAATTCTGTGACCACTTCATTCTGAGAATGTGTGAAACATTTCCATGTCCACACAACTTTTGTGTTCTTGCTTATCCAAATACCTAAATGTTGACTAACACTGATTGCAATATTTTTTCTTTGAAACTCACCCTAGATATGTATATATTATTCACAAAAGTGACTTAGTTCCCTTAGCTTCTACATCTAGGGGTTTGAAATCAGTTTTTCAGTTCTCCATTTGATTTACTGAGTTCTAATTAATTCCCTTTTATCAGATTACTACAGTGTGCAACCTGCGCAACAATCAAAACCTGCTCGGTTTCGGTGATGTGATGGTACCGGGTATGCTCGTCGCCTTTGCGTATTCTTTTGACTTACGCGTCAGAGGGGAGAAATTCCCCATCTATTACACACTAAATCTTGTGGGTAAGTTTCTATATTATATAGAGTGATTCATCTTCTCTGACTTAGGAGTGTTTCAATTTTTTATTTAGTGACTAGCTAGCTTTTAACCAAATAGAAAAAGTTAAGTAGCTACCTAATAACAGCGTTATCCCTTGGACGATATTTGCAGTTGTTATGCTGAAGTGTTTAATTTCTGAGAACAGTGCCTTGAAGCTGATTAGTTTGCGGGAATTTCCATCAAATTTATGTTGGTAAAAGCTGTCCTATATTATCATTTATCCCAAAGAAATATTAAATTGGTCAAAAGTTGTACAACTAAAATTATCATGTAGCTAGCTATACAATTTCAAGCTAAAAATATGTTCATTAAAATAATGTTTTCTGTCTGTCAAAGCCTATGGCATAGGCCTACTGCTGACCTTCCTAGGGCTGTACCTGATGAGAGGTGCACAGCCTGCACTGCTGTACCTGGTGCCTTGTACAGTCATCCCTACTGTAGTGTGTGCCGCCATTAGAGGGGAGTTGAGTGTCATGTGGATAGGGGACAGTGTTCAGGTGGGTTAGAGGGAACACCGCGCTTAAATCACCCCAGGCTAAATTCACTAAAGTCTAGATTTGGGGAGTACTGTCCTTCCGGACTGCTATCCTAACCTTAGATGAAGATTGTCTAAACCTTAGGTGTAGATTGTCTAAACCTTAGGTGTAGATTGTCTAAACCTTAGGTGTAGATTGTCTAAACCTTAGGTGTAGATTGTCTAAAACTTAGGTGCAGATTGTCTAAACCTTAGGTGTAGATTGTCTAAACCTTAGGTGTAGATTGTCTAAACCTTAGGTGTAGATTGTCTAAACCTAAGGTGTAGATTGTCTAAGCCTTAGATGAAGATTGTCTAAACCTTAGGTGTAGATTGTCTAAACCTTAGATGAAGATTGTCTAAACCTTAGGTGAAGATTGTCTAAGCCTTAGGTGTAGATTGTCTAAACCTAAGGTGTAGATTGTCTAAACCTTAGGTGAAGATTGTCTAAACCTTAGGTGTAGATTGTCTAAACCTAAGGTGTAGATTGTCTAAACCTAAGGTGTAGATTGTCTAAACCTTTGGTGTAGATTGTCTAAACCTTAGGTGTAGATTGTCTAAACCTTAGGTGTAGATTGTCTAAACCTAAGGTGTAGATTGTCTAAGCCTTAGATGAAGATTGTCTAAACCTTAGGTGTAGATTGTCTAAACCTTAGATGAAGATTGTCTAAACCTTAGGTGAAGATTGTCTAAGCCTTAGGTGAAGATTGTCTAAACCTTAGGTGAAGATTGTCTAAACCTTAGGTGTAGATTGTCTAAACCTTAGGTGTAGATTGTCTAAGCCTTAGGTGAAGATTGTCTAAACCTTAGGTGAAGATTGTCTAAACCTTAGGTGAAGATTGTCTAAGCCTTAGGTGAAGATTGTCTAAGCCTTAGGTGAATATTGTCTAAACCTTAGGTGAAGATTGTCTAAACCTTAGGTGTAGATTGTCTAAACCTTAGGTGTAGATTGTCTAAACCTTAGGTGTAGATTGTCTAAACCTAAGGTGTAGATTGTCTAAACCTTTGGTGTAGATTGTCTAAACCTTAGGTGTAGATTGTCTAAACCTTAGGTGTAGATTGTCTAAACCTAAGGTGTAGATTGTCTAAACCTTAGGTGTAGATTGTCTAAACCTTAGGTGAAGATTGTCTAAACCTTAGGTGTAGATTGTTTAAACCTTAGGTGAAGATTGTCTAAGCCTTAGGTGAAGATTGTCTAAACCTTAGGTGAAGATTGTCTAAACCTTAGATGTAGATTGTCTAAACCTTAGGTGAAGATTGTCTAAACCTTAGGTGTAGATTGTCTAAACCTTAGGTGAAGATTGTCTAAGCCTTAGGTGAAGATTGTCTAAACCTTAGGTGAAGATTGTCTAAACCTTAGATGTAGATTGTCTAAACCTTAGATGTAGATTGTCTAAACCTTAGGTGCAGATTGTCTAAACCTTAGATGTAGATTGTCTAAACCTTAGGTGAAGATTGTCTAAACCTTAGGTGTAGATTGTCTAAACCTTAGGTGTAGATT
This sequence comes from Caprella mutica, assembly GCA_947561585.1. Lineage (NCBI taxonomy): Eukaryota > Metazoa > Arthropoda > Malacostraca > Amphipoda > Caprellidae > Caprella > Caprella mutica. Next base: position 28,713 of record CANNZV010002205.1, on the reverse strand, counting down.
GTCTAAACCTTAGGTGTAGATTGTCTAAACCTTAGGTGTAGATTGTCTAAACCTTAGGTGTAGATTGTCTAAACCTTAGGTGTAGATTGTCTAAACCTTAGGTGCAGATTGTCTAAACCTTAGGTGAAGATTGTCTAAACCTTAGGTGAAGATTGTCTAAACCTTAGGTGAAGATTGTCTAAACCTTAGGTGAAGATTGTCTAAACCTTAGGTGAAGATTGTCTAAACCTTAGGTGAAGATTGTCTAAACCTTAGGTGAAGATTGTCTAAGCCTTAGGTGAAGATTGTCTAAACCTTAGGTGTAGATTGTCTAAACCTTAGGTGTAGATTGTCTAAACCTTAGGTGAAGATTGTCTAAACCTTAGGTGTTGATTTTCTAAACCTTAGGTGAAGATTGTCTAAACCTTAGGTGAAGATTGTCTAAACCTTAGGTGTAGATTGTCTAAACCTTAGGTGTAGATTGTCTAAACCTTAGGTGTAGATTGTCTAAACCTTAGGTGTAGATTGTCTAAACCTTAGGTGAAGATTGTCTAAGCCTTAGGTGAAGATTGTCTAAACCTTAGGTGAAGATTGTCTAAACCTTAGATGTAGATTGTCTAAACCTTAGATGTAGATTGTCTAAACCTTAGGTGCAGATTGTCTAAACCTTAGATGTAGATTGTCTAAACCTTAGGTGAAGATTGTCTAAACCTTAGGTGTAGATTGTCTAAACCTTAGGTGTAGATTGTCTAAACCTTAGGTGTAGATTGTCTAAACCTTAGGTGTAGATTGTCTAAACCTTAGGTGTAGATTGTCTAAACCTTAGGTGTAGATTGTCTAAACCTTAGGTGCAGATTGTCTAAACCTTAGGTGTAGATTGTCTAAACCTTAGGTGAAGATTGTCTAAACCTTAGGTGAAGATTGTCTAAACCTTAGGTGAAGATTGTCTAAACCTTAGGTGAAGATTGTCTAAACCTTAGGTGAAGATTGTCTAAACCTTAGGTGTAGATTGTCTAAACCTTAGGTGTAGATTGTCTAAACCTAAGGTGTAGATTGTCTAAACCTTTGGTGTAGATTGTCTAAACCTTAGGTGTAGATTGTCTAAACCTTAGGTGAAGATTGTCTAAACCTTAGGTGAAGATTGTTTAAACCTTAGGTGAAGATTGTCTAAGCCTTAGGTGAAGATTGTCTAAACCTTAGGTGAAGATTGTCTAAACCTTAGATGTAGATTGTCTAAACCTTAGGTGAAGATTGTCTAAACCTTAGGTGTAGATTGTCTAAACCTTAGGTGAAGATTGTCTAAGCCTTAGGTGAAGATTGTCTAAACCTTAGGTGAAGATTGTCTAAACCTTAGATGTAGATTGTCTAAACCTTAGATGTAGATTGTCTAAACCTTAGGTGCAGATTGTCTAAACCTTAGATGTAGATTGTCTAAACCTTAGGTGAAGATTGTCTAAACCTTAGGTGTAGATTGTCTAAACCTTAGGTGTAGATTGTCTAAACCTTAGGTGTAGATTGTCTAAACCTTAGGTGTAGATTGTCTAAACCTTAGGTGCAGATTGTCTAAACCTTAGGTGCAGATTGTCTAAACCTTAGGTGAAGATTGTCTAAACCTTAGGTGTAGATTGTCTAAACCTTAGGTGAAGATTGTCTAAACCTTAGGTGAAGATTGTCTAAACCTTAGGTGAAGATTGTCTAAACCTTAGGTGAAGATTGTCTAAACCTTAGGTGAAGATTGTCTAAACCTTAGGTGAAGATTGTCTAAACCTTAGGTGAAGATTGTCTAAGCCTTAGGTGAAGATTGTCTAAACCTTAGGTGTAGATTGTCTAAACCTTAGGTGTAGATTGTCTAAACCTTAGGTGAAGATTGTCTAAACCTTAGGTGTTGATTTTCTAAACCTTAGGTGAAGATTGTCTAAACCTTAGGTGAAGATTGTCTAAACCTTAGGTGTAGATTGTCTAAACCTTAGGTGAAGATTGTCTAAACCTTAGGTGTAGATTGTCTAAACCTTAGGTGTAGATTGTCTAAACCTTAGGTGTAGATTGTCTAAACCTTAGGTGTAGATTGTCTAAACCTTAGGTGTAGATTGTCTAAACCTTAGGTGAAGATTGTCTAAACCTTAGGTGTAGATTGTCTTTAATTGCATGGGGTTAACCATACTGGCCACCATCCAAGTGAGGTTAACATTTTTGTGCTGATTTGTTTGCATTTTTTAATTTTGTTCTTACTGTATATTCTTTTTATTTAACTTCTCTTTTTAATTCATTTTGTCTTTTGATTTTGTTTATTTTCAGTCCGGTGAGTGTAAATCTCTCCTGCGAAATGAAAATGTGAGTAATATTTTAATATTAAAGTAATTCAAGTGTCCCTCCAAAAGTGCGATGACTAAAATACATCTCTCTTCACAGGCTGTGTACGTCAATGAGAGTCTTGGGGATGACACTACACAGCACAATGAAGGACCTGTGTCTCCTACTGACACAGAGTGAAGTACACAGCCCCCTACTGATACAGAGTGAAGTACACAGCCCCCTACTGATACAGAGTGAAGTACACAGCCCCCTACTGATACAGAGTGAAGTACACAGCCCCCTACTAACACAGAGTGAAGTACACAGCCCCCTACTGACACAGAGTGAAGTACACAGTCCCCTACTGACACAGAGTGAAGTACACAGTCCCCTACTGACACAGAGTGAAGTACGCAGTCCCCTACTGACACAGAGTGAAGTACGCAGTCCCCTACTGACACAGAGTGAAGTACGCAGTCCCCTACTGACACAGAGTGAAGTACACAGTCCCCTACTGACACAGAGTGAAGTACACAGTCCCCTGGTGATTATTATTTAATTGAAATCCTTTGACGAATGACTATTTTTATCATTAATTTACATCTTTACGAGTATAAACTATTACTAGCTATTAAGTGAGGGTCTGTCCACTTTATTTCAGTTTGTAGACTTAGGAATAGTGGTAGACGATGACTAGTTTCTGTGATGCTTTTTTTACACTTTATTATTTATAGTATATATTTTATATCTGGTTTGGGTAGAATAGTTAATTTTTTATGAATATATTCCTCGCTATATACCGATTTGCGCTATGCCAAGATTGCGCTACGCGTTTTTGAGAACCATGAAATCACGTGACAATTTCGAGATTGCGCAAGTGTCTCATGCGCGAATTAGCGATTGCGGTAGGATTGGTTGCACATTATATCAAAGCATCCCCCTTCCATGGATACGATCCCCTGAGCACAAAAGCCCCGTATACATGAAACTGTCCTTTATTAACTACCTAACTAGTGTAAATAGGTCCCTAACTGGTAACTAACTAGTGTATCTAGGTAACTAACTAGTGTATCTAGGTACCTAACTGGTAACTAACTAGTGTATCTAGGTACCTAACTGGTAACTAACTAGTGTATCTAGGTACCTAACTTGTAACTAACTAGTGTATCTAGGTACCTAACTGGTAACTTACTAGTGTATCTAGGTACCTAACTAGTGTATCTAGGTACCTAACTGGTAACTAACTAATGTATCTAGGTACCTAACTGGTAACTAACTAGTGTATCTAGGTACCTAACTGGTAACTAACTAGTGTATCTAGGTACCTAGCTATTATGGATATGTATTTGTCCTCCATTCCCTCAAGTGAATGGGATTTCACAATATATGGGGAATTTTCACCATTAACTCATACCTTAAAAACGCGCAGCACACTCTTAAGATAGCTAGCGCAGTATGGATAAACGGAGGGAACATAAATACTATCTCTGAACAGTATATCGACATAATATTGAGGTGTGACACAGAGCATGACTGATGTGTTGTTACTCGGTTACAGAATCTCAATTCTTGCCTTTTGTCTTCAATATTTCCTCTCTTACGCATTATTACTGAGTGAAGAGTCTGCTGAATTAAAATAATAGGAATGGTAGAGAGTATAGAAACGGTGTAAAAAATCATATCTCAAACACCATAATCTAAGTGTAAAGGATTGATCTTGTTAGTATATGTAATGTTGCAACTGGTTTGAACATGTTGCAACTGGTTTGAACATGTTGCAACTTGTTTGAACGTGTCAGAACTTGTTTGAATGTGTCAGAACTTGTTTGAATGTGTCAGAACTTGTTTGAATGTGTCAGAACTTGTTTGAACGTGTTTGAACGGTTTGCAACTTGTTTGCACGTGTTGCAACTTGTTTGAACGGTTTACAACTTGTTTGAACGTGTTACAACTGGTTTGAACGTGTCAGAACTTGTTTGAATGTGTCAGAACTTGTTTGAACGTGTTGCAACTTGTTTGAACGTGTTACAACTATTTTGAACGTGTTACAACTTGTTTGAACGTGTTACAACTGGTTTGAACGTGACACAACTTTGTTTGAACGTGTTACAACTTGTTTGAACGTGTTAGAACTTTGTTTGAACGTGTTACAACTTCTAATACCATTAAAGAATAACTAAACTACTTCATTTTCATTTATTGATTAAATATTTGTATTTTTCATATGACTCTATTGCCTCTCTCTCTCAACTGTTCATATTGTTCTAAATCTGTGTGCACATCACTCCAAAAACTTATCTTGTTGCTCAAACAAACAATAACAATTTTAAGAAGAGATTGTTGATACCATAGAACTGTCTATATGAAACAAAATAATTGTGTCTTTGCTGCCTGTCAACACGGACAGTAAATGAAAGATAATTTCTGGCTGAATAAATAGAAATTAGTGTTAAAACATTAATTACAGTAATTAGAAACAGGAGGGTTTCCTAGGAATTAATTATTTATGGATTTAATTTCTTAATTATTTATGGAATTAATTTCTTAATTATTTATGGGATTAATATATTTATTATTTATGGAATTAATATCTTCAATTAGCTATTTATTTATTAAAGATTTACCAAATCACTTTTTCTGCACAACTGAACAAGAGTTTAGATTGTGTAGTTATTATTATTATTTAGTGAAGGCCTTGGAAATATTTTCTCTATATATAAAATTATCTTCAACTGTACGAAATGATTTGTTTTACATATGCACTAATTTGCTCATCAGTGCATAATAATATTATCTAACTGAAGCAATAAGAGGTTGTACTTTTCAATCTATTATTGGTGACTTCTCAATGAGAGACTGTAAATACTGTTTGGGGTAAGTTCCGAATTATCGGTCTGTTCTACATCTTCGGTCATACAATTAAAAACAATATAAAAATTGTTATTATTAGATAGCACTGTGTAACAAGAATAATTTTTATATCGCTTTTTCTTATATGACCGAAGATGTAGTACTGACCAATAATTCGTAGCTTACCATATTATTATTGACCAAATGTTTCATAATTCTTTTCAATTGATAAATCTGTGTTTCTCAATATACATTTTTCAACACTGAGTGTTAGAATTCAAATAGAGGTGCATGTTCTTCTAGAATTATTTTATGCCATGTCTACTTACTTTTTCGATAGCCGTTTTACTTTAGTGTATCCGAAAACATTAGTTTTCTTTCTATTCATAGAAAACGAACTGCCATCAATGAGTAGGGGAGACTTGTACATAGGTAGCTAGGAGTTCATCTAAAGTGCCGATAGTAGGAAATTTACTACCTAATCAACGAGTAATAAATTAATTTTAAATTTTTTCTTATTTGTGACAACTATTGTAAATTGTTAGTAATTTTCATTTGTGAACAAAAAACATCTAATTAAGTTATATTATTGACTTTGGTGTTTAGATATTCGAAAATTATTCAAACTTTCAAATATAATATTAATTGGCAAAATATTGTCTAAATTTACGTAATTTTATTTATTGCCTCTTCATTTTCCTCTTTCATTTGGAAGTGCACTTTCATTCATATACATTTTCTGATTATCTTTTCGCTACACTGAGATACTGTTGCACGGAGTAGCTTTTTTGCATCATTGAGCATAGCCAGTGAATGGTAGCAGGTGACTTTGTTCATGGAGCCACTTTCTTGTCTGACTACTTCTTCTAAATACTATTAAACTGTTAGCTTTAACATTTTTCATTGCATTTGTATTATGGAAGGTAATTTCCAATGATTTTCTTTATTTTCATCAGGTGTTCATTTTATACTCTAACTAATATTACTAATAGTTTTATTTTCTATTTGCAAAGTGTTTTTTTATTATAATACATGCACATTATTAGTATTTAATGTATTTTAAGTATATGTTAATTCACGTTTCCGTGTTGATATCAGTTTTCTATTTAGCTACTTTGTTTTGATGAGCATTAGAAAGGTGATTAGTTTCACCTCTCTACTTTAGTGTGTTTGTTATTTTTTAGATAAAAGTCTTTAATTTTATCATTTTTAACGCTACTTGGAAGTTTTAGAGTATAGCACCAAGGATATATTTTGTATTAGGTGGGTTCGTAGGCTTCATTTAGTATCACCTCTTCATTTTCCTCTTTTCGTCACTTCCTTGGTGACTGCATTAACGGAGTAGCTTTTCTGCATTCCTTAGTATTATCTTTTTAACGGTACTTGCAGTTTTAGAGGATAGCGCTAGGGTTATGCTCTTCAACTACGAGGTCTTAGATTTTGTGTTAGGTAGACTAGTAGGCTTCATTTACTATCACCTCTTCATTTTTCTCTTACATCAGTGAGTGCAGTCACCGGTTCTTGTGTCCCTTTTCGTCACATTCCTTTGTGAGTGACTGCATTTACGGAGTAGCTTTTCTGCATCCATGAGCATTGTCACCGACTGGTGGTAGGTGACTTTGTTCATGGAGCAACTTTCCTCTCTGACTGCTTCTTCTAGTCCCTTGTATTTAATTTCCTTTTGACGTCAGCGATATGGCCTTTGGTTCCGAAGCAGACGTTAAACCCCTACTTAAACTGTTAAAAAGTGATAATCTAATATTTAAATAGGAATATTAGTCTTCAATTTCCTATTATTTATTGGCATTAATTCTGAAGGTTTAAGAATGAGTAAATAAAGCAACATTGGTTTAAATAATTTATATGTTAGATAGGTCTTTAGTTACTGTAGTTTATAAATAAAAGTGAAATTTATTGTTTCGTTCATTTCTTTATCCGTCTAAAATTCTATTGAAGTTTAAATGTGCAACAAATTATTTTTTAATGTTATTTATTCATAGCAAGAAATTCATTTTATTCAAATTAACAAAAGAAGATATCGCAAAATAACCAACAGGAAAAACTGACCAAAAATTAACCAGTTATTTTAAGTGAAATTATTTTGCTATGAATAATAATATGGTATGAGAGATGGATACAGTATCCAATATGAGAGATGGATACAGTATCCCCTAAGAGAGATGGATGCAGTGTCCCCTATGAGAGGTGAATACAGTATCCCCTATGAGAGATGGATGCAGTATCCCCTATGAGAGGTGAATACAGTATCCCCTATGAAATGTGGACACAGTATCCCCTATGAAATGTGGACACAGTATCCCCTATGAGAGATGGACACAGTATCCCCTATGAGAGATGGATGCAGTATCCCTTAACTTTTAAATTTTAATAAAAGTATCCATCGACCCCCACCATATTTAACTTGAATTAATTTTTTCTAATGTACTTTTGTCCATAGAATCCGAAAATCACAACCTTTTTTTGTAGAAACTAATACTTAGATATGAGGGTTTGAAGTTATTTATTTCCTATGTATTACTGAATGATTGAGAACTTTGAAAAAACTCATGTTTTCTCACTTTTTGTCAAAGATAGCCGTAATGTAGTTTATGTATCCGCTAGATTGTTGTGCTGCACACATGTATTCGAAATCTTGAAACATAAGAAAACCTTCAACGCTGAATTTATATAACATCTGATAAAATATTTATATCAGTATTGAAGTAATAAATGGAAAATATCACGGAAACTGGAAATATTCGATATATGTATTTAGGGGGCTTGCCTCTACTCTATAGGGTGTATATCTTGATAGTTAAATTTCACCAGAAAGTATATATATGTAAGGTAAGTTCTGAGTTATCGCACTGTTCCACATTATCGGTCATCTATCTGCAGCTATTAAGTTTAATAACAATTAATACCTTCTCAGATTGCTGAAGGTTATATTTTTTTATATATATTTGTTTTCATGATCGAAGATGTAAAGCAGTCCGACAATTAGGCTATGTACTCGAACGGGTGGAATTTCAACAGCAAAATTCATATAGAATAATTCATATTTCACTAATGTCGTAATTCAAAGTTCGTTCATTTTCAGTTACGTGCATAAAGGCCCGTTCACACTCAACGATAAATTGGAGCGATGTATCGCAATGAAGAGGTTGTTACAATTTATCAGTACGTGTAAACAGGAGATCGTAGCGATTTATTAGATTGTGTGATTGGTGCCAGCAGGATCAAATTTTTGCGAATCGTAACGACAAATTTGAACTAGTAAACAGGGTTCCAATAAATCGTTACAATCAGCGCAGTTCAGATTGATAGCTGAAGTTTTTAAGTCTTGGTTTTCAAGCACTAATTTCAAATATAATCTAATAAACACAGATGGTGAATTCTTAGCAAACTCTTCATGAGTTTTTAATCTGTTCACGGTTACTCGCAACCTGTCTATCCAGATTGCTGTCCCAAAATAAGGCCAACCTCATCAGTCCTTGAATGTCCTCTCCAGACTATCGGATAAAAAAGGAGTTTATTAATTAATATTATAGATTTTAGGTCTACTATCATTATTCTGCAAACTGCATACAATTCAGTTCAGTATGTATTTTATTATTTGTTTTTAAAGTTTTTAATACTCTGTGTGCAACAATTGAGCGAATCACTAACCTAATGCTGAAGAAGAAGATTGTACACTCTTAGTTTTGATTTCAAATTTGAATTCTATAAACAAACAATGCGTTTTCTGACTTCCTTTAAGATTTTAAATGTTTCCTAAAGTATATAACCGTTTCTATAATAAGTTTATCCAATTATATACCTTGACACGAATAACAAATGGATTTTCATTTATTATACCTAATACCTAGTTGACAATCAAAACAAATGGTGTACATTCTTTTTCTTCAGACTGAAAATTAGTAATTTGGAAGTAGAATAGGTATTGTAGAGTTTGATTATAAAAATCTTTAAAAGCATATAAAATTGAAAATATGCTATCAGATTTCATGGGTTTTACAACAAAATGATAAGAAACATTAGCCTCATTGATTAAAGCAATAAAAAATTGCTTGGAAGGGACCTTTAAACAAATTCATTGGACTTGTTTTCGTAATCTTTTTTTCACGGCTTCTTACTCTTTTCAATTTTCGTTTTCTTTTTCATCTTTGTCCAACTAAACACATTTCAAATGCAGACTACCACAATGTTTCTTCCATCACGGATAGTAAACACTAAAAAATATTGGAGTAAAATCGTTACGTATAAACACTGTCTCAATCATCCGATAAATTGTTACGATCTGTGTTCAATAAATCGCTACAATTTAGCTTATAATCTATATAGTAACAATTTAATTCAAATTTTGAGTCATAAATGTATTTAAGGGAGGAAAACTCACTATTGTGTGAAAATTCTGAGTGATAAATAAAATTTAATGTGTACTTGGAATCAATGATTATTTTCCATCAATGTTAGCGATTTTATTTTAAATTCTAGCCATGATATTTTACAGTCTTTATATTTTTCTAGTTATATTATCACTCAATATAGACTATACAGTGTTAATAAGATCAAGGAAGAGGATATAGGTGTGTATCTGTAGTAACACTTTGAAGTCTGTCTGCTAAACCCATCTAGAGACTAACCTATCACTGCCTCACTGTGACACTACACAAACGCTGCTTATAACTCATTCTCTTATAGCATTAAAGAATTAAAGACCTAAATTAATCTTGCTTCATATTGTTGTTATTTCTTCAATTGCTATTCATGTCTTATAAGCAACAGACATTTTTTGAGTTAGATAATGATTAACAATATTTGTGGCAGATCTAAGGGGCCGTACACACGTAGGGTTTTTTAAGTCTTCTCATCAGACTTTTTACTAAGCTCCTCCTACTTTTTCCACTAGAATAAAAGAAAAAACTATATAATTTTTTTCTTAAATTCTAGTGGAAAAAGTAGGAGGAGCTAAGCAAAAAGTCTGGTGGAAAGACTTAGAAAACCCTACGTGTGTACGGCCCTTTAAACGGTGAAATGAAACCAACGAAGCAGCTAATCCTGTGGATTGTCTTATTTTTAATGGAAAAATATTTTATTTGTTAACAATTTTTTTAAACCTAATCCTGCAGAAGTTCTAATTAAAATTGGGGTAGCTAGGTCTAGGAAAAATCCCTCGCGGGGAAAAATATCCTCGAGGAAAAAAAATTCCCCGCGGAAAAAAAATATCCTCGAGGAAAGATTACCCCTTTGACAAAAATCGAATATATGTTACCCCTCCTAAAAAACGGACCGCTAACCTAACCTTAGGTCAAGGATATTCGGGAAGATGTTTTCCGAGGGAATTTTACCTCCTGAAGATTTTTTCCGGATACCGTTTTTGATATATCATCTGGCGCATGGTATACGTATGAAAGAATAAAATCTTTAAAATATTCTAAAATCACAGATTCATAATATACAGTTCACTTTAAAATGTTTTTTGAAGAATAATCACAATCATCGTCAAATTTTGAAAATATTTATTTAAAATATTATTCTTAAAATATAGTTTATCAACAGCAAGTAATTAGGATTTTATAAAGTTATTGTTTACAGGAATTGTATTAATAATTTTCAATATGATAAGTTATAGCAAAGATATTATGCAGGCAGACCCTCACATTAACTTAGAAATTAGCATTGTTACTCCAATCGTTTCGTTTTCTATTAACAAAAATCAAAGAACGTTTTCATGCTACACTAATACTATGTACCATATTTTGTATGGTTTCTCCAATATAAATAATATTGTTTAAAAATAATTTTCCGGTACAACTGATGTAAACTCGGGGTCAACTCCGCTTTAAGTCTTCCTGTTGTAACATCGGGTCTGCCTGTACTGCAATAAGAATTATACGATACACCATTCTCAGAAATTTCGGTTATATATATATGAAATTTATGGATGTCTACTAATTTAGTATCACATTTTTTTTAGCATGCACCATATACTCTTTTGGGCACTTTCCGCTGAAGCTCATTGATTGAATATCTAGCGAAAACTTCAAGTCACTGTTCTTCTATCACTCGTTGTTTTCATTCTACAGAGACACTCTGTGCAGTTGAAGGTTTCTTTTGTATAAATACATATATACTTTCTGTGTTTCGCCCATAGCCAGAAGTATATTATGTAGTTTTGAAAATAGTTAAATGTGTTGCCTTTACTGATTCGGTTCCTGGATTGACAAATCTTTTGGCAAGTTTTTTACGCAAGAAAGCAAAGGAATGTGGCACAGGCTCACCACCTTTATAAATAACTCATAAAATATATGTGCATTCAAACTTTATTATTCATTCATGCTATTGCAAGGTATAACATCCTTATTTTTATTGAAAAAACATAACCTGTTTAGTTAATAACTTGGCGATCTCTCAGTAATAAGACGTAAAAAATCATCTATTCTCAATGGTATACGAGATCAATAAATATTCATCAGTATTATCACTGATATTGTTGTAGGTACACTATACACATGTGTGGTACAGAACTACCCTCTTCATATCTCATTCATCTGCTAGAACAAACATCTCCCCTCTTTGGGAGAAGCTGCCTGATTGGTTGGTGGCGCCATCTAACTGTGTGCAGTTGACTCTCCCTCGAGACCAAGGTGCATCCTCCGGTCAGTCGTCCGCTGGTCGCAGCAGAAGAAGCAACGCTCCGAACTCACTGGAGTGCCTGTGCTGCTGTGTGTTTTAGCGCCATAGGCAAGACTGTCGGCCCATAGGGGGCAGATACAAGTTCAGTGCGGCCCACCGTTGGCCACTGAGCTATAGCCCCCTACGGAAGGAAGGCAGGCAGGCAGCAATGTTGCGGCCCGTTCTTTTCGTGCTGGTGGTTGGCCTAGCTCCGCCATTAGTGCGGACGGAGCCCGAAGCCAAGCCCCAAGATTACAGGACAGGTGAGAAACCTAATATTTATTTAATAAACTAGATTTAGGTATGCTGCTGAAAAGAAAATAATGATACAGGAAATGAAAATTTGTTTCTACGTAGAATCATTGCTGGTGAAATGAGGAGAATTTGATCACAAACTTTTGCTAAACAATTCTAATCAATATTTTTCATATTGATTAGTACTTACATGGTCTTTTGTCTACTATACTATCTCTTTTTACTATTGTAATAGTTACCTTAAAGATGGATAAATAGATTTCTTAACTTCAAATACTATAACACGAAATAAGACAGTTAGTCATTTTCATGTCTGACATTACCTGTTAGGCAATTGAATTAAAAATTTCTTTAATATTATTACAGGAAAATGCAATTTTATTCAAATAGTAAGCATCTACAATCCATAAATTAGATAGGTCCCTATTTTATTAATTTTGTAAAACGAATTTAAAAAAGATATTTTCCAATTTAAAACAAGATTATTCATCAATTAAGTTATTGGAAACAAATATTGACATTAGGGTGGAAGTATATGAATAATGTAAGTAGTAACCTTTTTCTTCCCTATAAAATCATGACCTATTCATTGTATAAAATAGGAATAAAAAAAAAACTTATAAACACAAATAAAAAATTCAGAAACAATAAGTTCAGTAAGAATAGTAGTAATTTAACTATCCAAATTTATATTTAAAATAATATTCTACAAAAAAAATCTATTATTTCAACCTATTAGCAATCTAAAATTTATTCCTTAATTTTCTAGGGGAAGATATAGAAGATGAAAATATCTTTTTTTTTATTCAAAGATTCTCAAAGAATTTAAAAGTCTTCTCCAGACTCCGTTTTATTTCATATATTGTAGAATTAAGGTTTGGGATCATTAATGTGAAAATTTGGTTAAGTTTATATTTCAATTTGCTTTCAAAGTTTTTGAAACTCAGTGTGTCTCAGTTGTACCACTAACCTGACGCTGAAGAAAAACATTGTACGCTCTTTCTTGAATTTTCTGTTATAATTCTTCAAAGAAACATTGCACATTCGGCTATCATTTAAATTGTAAATAAAAACCTGAAGTAAATTAATGTTTCTATAATAAATTTTTCCTATTTTCTACCTTTATCTTAATATTAAATATTATACCTACCTAGCTGATATTCTTTTTCTTTGCACTTGTGATTAGCAAATAGAAAGTAAACCGGATATTATAGAGTATTGAATATAAACTGAAAATCTTAAAAAACACTTATAGAAACAAAAAATATTCTTTCAAATTTCATGAAGTATACAACAAAATGATGAAGGCATTAACCACATTGATTTAAATAATAAAAAAGATGCTCGGAGGGCGACATTAACTTGAATTAAACATATACCGTCAACTTATTCAAATACTATTAATTTATTAATTGTGGCTGCGTAGGCCCCTTTTAAATGAACCAAATACAATAGATCTGAAACAAAGAAGGTAGACTTTGTTAATTTCAGTAACTATGATGTGTGAACCATACATACACTTGTGGAGTTATGATAATACTATAATAGAAACTAATTCTTTTTTATTAAATAAAAACATTTAAATAATTGTTTTTCAAGTTTAGCATAATTGGAATGAATAATTTACCGTGGTATAACTGTTCCGCGCAATTTGCCGATTTGCACGTTCTCGAGAATACGATGCGCGTTTTCAGGATCATTGAAAATGCGCGTCAATCTCGAGAGTGTGCAAGGCAGGTAAGGGTATGAAACAGAACCAACAGTGATGGAGTAGATAATCAATTATTTATGCATTTAATTGGTCCATTTCATCAAAATATGATAGTTAAAGCTGTACATAATAACTTGGTAATATATTGGTAATTAAGCTTGCGTTAGTTACTTAAAGAAAACTTGAACAAAACTGGTATTTTAATTTTACTGAGATATCAAACATTCTACCTACCGTTAATCTTATGTAATGTAGAAATATCGTATTTTAAATTAAATAAAAATTACGAAAGTTTTACATAAAATTACAGGCGAGAATGCGTTGCGCATTTTTAAAATCTTAAAAATGTGCAGCAATCTCGATATTGTCGCACATTTTCGGGATCCTAAAAACTCGCAGCGCATTCTCGAGATTGTGCAATATCGGCTAATTGCGCGGAATAAATATTTTATGTAACTAATATGTTCTTTTGATTTTTAATAAGAAATAATATTCATTTTCACTAAATGTGATTGTAACAGTTTCACAAAATAACATTAAATGAATGCTTCATCGTACCCTGTCTTTCATACAAAATTAATATATTGCAGGCAAGTACAAAATTAATATAAAATCTTAATTGTTCAATAATAAATTAAATCAAATCGAGACACTGACCCGAAGTGTGAATAGTTAAATTACTTAAATGTTGATTATATCGATACCTATAGTTAATTTTGAAGCAAGTGCCATATGAAACAATTTTATACTTAATTACAACCAGCTAATGAGTTTTAAAATAATATTCTATCATTTCCATTTGTTAAAGATTTCAAGTGGCCTGCAGTTAAAATGTTACATTACTGACATCTTTAATAAAACTGAAGTGTTACCATTATGTTACTTTAGCAATAACTTATATGACTAGATAGGTACTAGGTAGGTAACAGCAAGACAGAGCATCTTTGTACACCACCCTACCTACTACCTAGTCGTGACCTAAACTTACACACACCAAAACATTAAACACATAATTAACAGAATGAATGAATTAGTAAAAAGTTAATTAAATTAGAACCCTCTATCAGGTCACTGACAGTGTATTCGGTACCTTGATTTGAATAATATTTATACAACTATCCGTAACATGTATTCAGTGTTCGTTTTTAAATTTAATTTTAGGATGTGAATCTAAACTAAAATTGCATAGTTTTCACTCTAATTTCATTGTGAAATTAAAATAAAATCCATCAATTGAAAGTTAATATTAATATTTTTTCTAGGAATCAGTTCTTAGATTTAAGTTCATTGGTTGATCTTGACCAAAAGATTCTTTTTTATCCTTGGTAAAATTATCTTAGGTTCTAGTAATAGTTGATATGAAGGAAGATGTGTAGGTGTTTTCATTGCGCAGAGAGATATGTACGCATGGTGTGAACAAAGAAGCCTGTCTTTGGTGTGAATGCAAGTGGTACAACTCAATTCACTGTCCGTACATTCAGACTAAAAACAATAAACTGGTGTTTTGATACCATACAACTAGTATCTATTCAGCACGAGGCACCATTACAATCATAACACTATGAAGTTATGTATTAGCTATAGAAATAAAGCTATTGCTAGGTATTCACTCTTGTGGATCGAAGATATGAAATCTGATGGAGATCCACACTGGTGTTACTAAATTTGATTTGATTTTTAAGAGTTTAGGCATCACCAAATTAAAATTATTAGCTCTTTTCCTTCTTGTAGCTGATTCTAGTTTTTTTTATTCATAATAGTGTGTAAAATGAAATAAAATAGCCATTTTGAAACTGGATAATATTGACCAAAACTGGAATGAAACACGATATAGAGAGATTGAAGGTTTTTAAGTTGTTGAAAGATTTTGGAGTCAAGCTTAGATTGCCTTTCCCATGAAAAAATGGTTTATTTTATTTCATTTAAGGTTTTTATTTTCTATGAGAAACTTTTGAAACTTCCCTTTGCTCTTAGCTTGACTTAGATCCAAACTCTTGAAGCAACTATAACTCCTTCCTCTCTACTTGCAGTGGATTATGACTACACCGAATACGATGATTACTACAGCGGTAATGACAACGGTAATGTCGACACAACCAATTCTGGTGATGCAAATTACGATTCGAATATCGGCCAGAGCTGCGAGTTTGAAGGCCGTGTCTATGCTGACGGAGAGATTTTCGAACCTGAGGACTGTACCAAATGCACCTGTTCTAGAGGTTCTGTTTCTTGTGAGCGGGACCTCTGTGGCGATGGTTCATGTGTTGGGGTCCTCTGTCCGGAAGTGGAATGCGACAACCGATATGTTCCTCTTGGTCAATGTTGTCCAGTTTGCCCAGGTAATAAGTTATATGTGTACTAATAAATATTTTTTTATTTTTCCTTTCCAAATGGATTCAGAATATGAAGAATACGGGGCTTATGAAAATTATGGTGAAAACTACAACGAATACCCAATTGGCAATTACGATTACTCCTCTGAATATGGAACAGGAGCCGACTACTATGATACTAATGGTCCGAATGAATCAGTAGATTCTAACGCTCAACCCGGAGGAGGGGATCCTAATGCTGAAGTACCCACTCAAACGGCTCGACCTGAAAATGATCCTTATGCCAACACTCCGGCACCTTATGATCCTTATGCCAATACTCCGGCACCTTTCGATCCTTATGCCAACAATCCGGCACCTTATGATCCTTATGCCAATACTCCGGCACCTTATGATCCTTATGCCAATACAGAAGCGCCTTATGATCCCTATGCCAATACAGAGGCACCTTATGATCCTTATGCCAATACAGAAGCGCCTTATGATCCCTATGCCAATACAGAGGCACCTTATGATCCTTATGCCAACAATCCGGCACCTTATGATCCCTATGCCAATACAGAGGCTCCTTATGATCCTTATGCCAATAATCCGGCACCTTACGATCCCTATGCCAACACTCCAGCACCTTATGATCCCTATGTCAATACAGAGGCACCTTATGATCCCTATGCCAATACAGAGGCGCCTTATGATCCATACGGTGGAGGCGATCCATACGATGCAAGAGGAAGTGAAGAAGGAAGTGCGAGATATCCTGACATACCAAGTGGTGCCGTAGATCCCTATGGACCTGGTGGACAATATGACCCATATGCAAATAGAGATCCTATAACTTCACCACCATCGACAACCACCTCTACTTCCACAACAACTACCACTACTACCACCACTCCTAGACCTCGGAGACGCCCTAACAGAAATGGGAGGAGGAGAGGAAACGGTGGTAGAAAGAGGGGTTTGTAACATCTTAACATAATATCTAAAGGAGATCAAAAATATATGGTTTATTATTAAGTACTATTTAGTGAAATTTGAGAGAGAAATTATACAAATTAACTTTCTGTGTTATATTATTATTTTATTTTCTATTTACCTATAGCCAGATTAACAAGCTGTATTTTTTTTTTAATTTTCAGATGAAGATATTGGAATAGGTTCGGCTGCTGTAAGTACGATTCACATTTTGAAACTAATTTTTGGTTTAATTTCAATTTCCTTCAGCAATTATTATATTTTTAGCATTAATCAAAACTCTCCAATTTTAAATTGTACTTTTGATATTCCCATATTAAGGTTGGACCTGATGGATCGTACAGCTCAACAGGACCACCTGGACTCTCTGGATCACCTGGTGATTCCGGCGACCCCGGTACTCCTGGTTTCCCAGGAACACCAGGAAATCCTGGACCACCTGGACCAATGCCTGATGTAAGTGCAGATGATAATTTGTATTATTATTGATTGTGCATGAGACTCACTTCACAATTCAATTATTTTTATATTTACTTTATCTTTAACATTAGATTGCCCCATGGCTGGCTCAACTTTCACAATCCCAAGGAGGTGAAAAAGGACCCGGTGGTCCTGGTCCTGATCCATTCAGCTACCTTCAAGCTCAAGTGGGACCAGTTGGTCAACGTGGACCTTCCGGTACGAGAACTTATGTTATGAAGCTAATGTTTTTATGTTAATTTATATTTAAATGAAAACTTACAAATCATTTTTTATTTCAGGTTCATCTGGACCTCCTGGACCTCAAGGATTCCAGGGTGTCAGAGGAGAACCTGGTGAACATGGACCAATTGGAGCTCCAGGACCTGTTGGTCCAAGAGGGATGCCTGGTTTACCAGGCAAAGATGTAAGATTTTATTGATATATGATAAAAAAAATAATGATGAGTATCCACACGAATGATTTTTTGTTCTGATACACAGGGAGACAATGGCGACGATGGATCTCCTGGACCACCAGGGTCTAATGGACCCCCTGGTTCCAGAGGACTGCCTGGAATGCCCGGTTTACCGGGTGCTAAGGGTCATCGTGGTTACTCTGGTTTAGATGGAGCTAAAGGAGATGTTGGTTCAACCGGTGCAAAAGGAAGAACTGGACCAAGTGGACCACCTGGCCCCGTGGGATCAATGGTAAGTATTTTTTACTTGTGATCCTGAATTTTTATTTTTTCAATTATCTGACTTTTATATCACCAATAGGGTCCAGCTGGTCCTCGTGGAGAAAGAGGTCGTGAAGGTCCACCAGGACCTCCCGGCTTGCGTGGAATTGATGGAATTGCCGGTCCGCCCGGTCCATCAGGTGGTCCCGGAAAACCTGGTCCTCCTGGTTTCCCTGGCTCTGCAGGTTCGAAAGGAGATGCCGGAGTCCAAGGACCCAAGGGATCAACTGGACTGCAAGGACCACGGGGTGAATATTTCTTTGAATGATCTTAGTGACAATAAATAAAATAAATTAATTCGATAATAAATAAATTTAGACAAAAAATAAATTTGGACAAAAAATAAATTTGGACAAAAATAAATTTGGACAAAAATAAATTTGGACAAAAATAAATTTGGACAAAAATAAATTTGGACAATTAATAAATTTGGACAATAAATAAATTCGATGTTACTGATTATCATTCTTAATTTTTCCACAGGTGAATCTGGCAAGCCTGGCATACCTGGAGAAAGAGGATTAATTGGACCTTCAGGAAAAGACGGTATGGTTGGAGAGAAAGGTTCAACTGGCTCAAGTGGCGATCCAGGACCACCTGGTTTTCCTGGAGCAAGAGGACCACCTGGCTTAACCGGCAGTCCTGGTATTCCCGGAGCTAAGGGTACAATGGTACGTGCGTTATTCATTTTACAATCGATGAAAGAGCTTATAAATTCAGCTAGGAATAGTCTGCTCCTACTAATTTTAATGGTCAGTTAAAGGTCCCCTCCAAGCAAATTTTTTTATTGCTTAAATCAACGAGGCTAATGTTTCTTATTATTTTACTGCAAACCCCATAATATTTGATAGCATATTTTTAATTTTATATGCTTTTAAAGATTTTTATAATCCAAACTCTACAAAACCTACTTTACTTCCGATTTTCTAATTTTCAGTCTGAAGAAGAAGAATGTACACCATTTGTTTTGTTTGTCAACTAGGTATTTGGTTTAATAAATCTATTTACTATTCGTTTAAAGGTTTAAATTTGGATAAACTTATTATAGAAACGTTTATATACTTTTAGAAACAATTAATATCTTGAAAGAAGGCCAAAAACGCATTGTTTGTTTAAAAATCTAAATTTGAAATCAAAACAAAGAGTGTACAATCTTCTTTCTCGGCGTCAGGTTGGAGATTCGCTCGATTTTTGCTCACATAGTATTAAAAAACTTTAAAAGTAAATAATAAAATATATACTGAACCGAATTGTATGCAGTTTGCGGAATAATGATCGTAGACCTTAGTTCTATAATATTATGTAATAAACTTATTTTTTTCCCGGAGCCTGGAGAGGACCTTTAATCATTTATATAATTCAATTTAATCTTCACCTCAGGGTTTGACTGGGTCCAGGGGATTCAAAGGTGATATGGGAATGAAAGGAGAAGCTGGTGTCGGAGGCCCGAGAGGACTTCCTGGACAAGCAGGATCACCTGGTAAGAGAGGCAAGAGAGGAATGAGAGGACCACCGGGAGGAATAGGTCCAATGGGTGAACGTGGACCCCCTGGTGGCAGAGGAATGCCTGGATCAGATGGACCACCTGGACCGAAAGGTATAGCTTCATTAAATACATTTTGTTTGTTAATATGAACAACGTACCTACGAATTAATCTATTTTAAACTAAATTATTTTCTAAAAAAAATCAGGAGCTTCAGGAAACCCAGGCTTCCCTGGACTCATCGGACCAAAGGGAAGAGACGGAGATCCTGGTCCTTCTGGTCGGCCTGGTCCGCAAGGTCCACGTGGTCCCACAGGAATATCTGGGCCAACAGGTAAAACTGGGCGCCCAGGCTCCAGAGGTCTGCCAGGTGCTGATGGTAAGGCAGGAGACCAAGGACCACAGGGTGTGCAGGGAAGACCTGGACCAATGGGACCACCTGGAGGAAGAGGCATGACTGTGAGTTGATAACAGTAGACACGAATAAAATGATGAAATGTAAATCCTTCAATATTCTAATGTAATATTTTTATCAATTTCAGGGGGAATCTGGTAAAGATGGCGCACCAGGTGATGTCGGTCCACCCGGACCACGTGGTGATCCCGGTAAAGAAGGTGCCCAGGGAATAATCGGACCACCTGGCCCAACGGGTTCCTCTGGAGCAAGAGGAGCTCCTGGACCACCCGGAGCCCGTGGTTTCCAGGGTCTTCCAGGTACTCCTGGTAATCCTGGAGCTGCTGGTAAGGACGGTGAGCAGGGCCTAATGGGACCTTCTGGACTACCCGGAGCAGCAGGTATGAGAGGTTCAAGAGGCTTCCCAGGAGAAAGGGGAGCTCAGGGTCCCCCTGGCAGCTCAGGTGCAAGAGGAGAAGCTGGTGTAGCCGGATCAGATGGACCACCCGGTCCAAAAGGAAGAATCGGACAGAAAGGTCATGCTGGACCACCTGGTCTTGTGGGACTACCTGGAGGTCGTGGTCCACCAGGTTTGTCAGGTGAAAAGGGTGAACGAGGTTCCATTGGTCGAATTGGACCTGAAGGTCCACCTGGTCGTGTAGGAAAGCAGGGTCCACAAGGTATCATGGGACCTAGAGGTCCACCTGGTGAGCCTGCAGAAAAAGGTGATCCCGGTCCTCCTGGGCCAAGTGGAGAACCAGGAGCACAAGGAATGATTGGAGAGAGAGGTCAGCATGGGCCACAGGGCTTGCAGGGATTCCCTGGACCAATCGGTCCTAGTGGACCTTCTGGACCAAAAGGACAACGTGGTATTCCTGGTCCAAAGGGGATGCAAGGAAACTCTGGTTTGCAGGGATTGCCTGGTAAACAGGGACTCCAAGGTCTGTCTGGTTTGACAGGAGCTAAAGGTCAGAGAGGATCAGCCGGGGTACGTGGCGAAGCTGGTTTGATGGGACCACCTGGCAGACCCGGCAAAAATGGTCTTCCTGTAAGTTAACCAATAATAAATAATAAACACTCAACTTGTTTTAAAATGATGGAGATTATTAACAATAACTTTTAATCAATCAGGGAACTCAAGGTAATCAAGGAGCATCAGGACGTCCTGGAATACCTGGAATAAAAGGTGGATCCGGTGACACAGGTCGACCAGGACTACCAGGACCGACTGGACGAACGGGCCCACCTGGTCCAGAAGGAAGTAAGGGTGAAGCAGGACCAGAAGGTAGAAATGGACCAATTGGACAACCGGGACCGGTGGGACCTTCGGGAGAGAGAGGTCTTCCTGGTCTCCCTGGAAATAAAGGACCACCTGGTCTTCGTGGTCCTCGAGGAGGTCCTGTGAGTAGAAATACACGCGTAATAATGATCATTTGTTCATTGTAGGTAATATAATTAATTTTTAAATACATAATGTGATTTCTTATCAAGTACATATAGGAAATACAGTCATTTAACGCAACTCAAACTCTTAACTTAGCTATAAAATAGTTTGTAGATATGTACAAACAAATTCATACAAGAATTCTTCATTTGAATCAGTTGTATAATTTTTGTATCCATATTTTTCAAAGGGAGAAAGGGGAACTGAAGGAAAACGAGGATCTGAAGGACCCCCTGGTCCAGCTGGAATGCCTGGTTCAGTCGGTCCAGTAGGACCCCAGGGAGAAAAAGGACCATCAGGATCAGATGGTAAACCAGGACCACCAGGTATTGCTGGACGTACTGGAGACAAGGGTCCTCAAGGTAGACCTGGAAACATTGGATCTTCTGGACCTCCTGGATTACCGGTAAAGTATTAGAAGTTAATTTTAAAATGTTGATATATACAAAAATCTAAGTATATCTATAATAACATAAATCGGTGTAGGGACGACCTGGAAATGCAGGACCAATTGGACCAACTGGAGAGAGAGGATTGCGTGGAGAAATGGGTCCTCAGGGTGTTGAAGGGCCAACTGGTGGTCGAGGCAAAGATGGTGCACCTGGAGCTCAAGGAGACCGTGGAGAAATGGGCAGCACTGGGCCAAAAGGATCAAAGGGACATAGAGGTCTCATTGGTTTGCAAGGTCTTCCTGGTCCGATGGGATCGATGGGTGAGAAGGGACCACTTGGGCAAGACGGACCTCCCGGCCCTGCTGGAGAACCTGGTCAGAAAGGACCACCTGGTAGAGATGGTGGTATTGGCCCTCAAGGTATTATGGGTCCTCCCGGTAATCGAGGTCCAAGTGGTAATGATGGAAAGTCTGGTCCTCTTGGTTCTCCCGGACCTCCAGGACCACCAGGTCCTCCTGGGGAATCAATGGGTTATGATGCTGCTGCTTTGGCAGCTCTTCTGGGTCAAGGTCAGAACAAGGGACCCGACCCATTACAAGGAGATGACTCCTCGACTCTTCCAGCCAGAATATTGGGACGTGAGATCACAGAAGAAGAAAGGAGGGAACTCATTGTGAAGGCTTACGAGCAGCTAAAGGCTTCATTCAACAAATACCTGAAGCCCTCCGGAGGAAAGGAAGCCCCTGCCAAAACTTGCAAAGATCTCAACTATGCTCATCCTGAACTTCCCAGTGGTGAGATTCTTGAAATTCAGCGTAGGATACTTTCATGAAAGTTTGTAGTTTGACTAGGTTAGTGACGACAAACGAATTATTTTTAAAGCTGAAGGTGACTTCTAAAATTTACAATGCAATATGGAATTTAAAGTGGGCAACCTTAGAGTGCAACCCATAAAACTTTGTCGGAATTTTTAGAATTCTACGATTTCACCAAACAAATTCTTTTATATTTGAACCTCTCTAACGGGATAGGTTCGATTAGCAAACCACCCATATAATTATATTGCACTCACTCATTTCCTTAAAGCTTTCATTAGGTTAGTCTTCTTTGAGTTAAGTTGTAATTGGGTTTCTTCTAGTTTGATATATGTATTAAGTATCTTTGCTCATTTTTTTTCTTATTTCCTCTTTCCTTTGTCTCGCTGCACCCCTTATAGGTACATAGACTGACTGACTGTCTTTGGCTTTTTTAATCAGTGGAGTATTCTTCTTTCCTAAACTCTTTTTACATTACCTGAATAGTCGACGTTGGAGAATGCTGTTACAAAAAATGGTTATATTTTCCAGGTGAATATTGGGTTGATCCAAATGAGGGCAGTATCAACGATGCTTTGGTGGTGCACTGCGACATGGAGAAGAAAGCCACATGCGTTCTACCCCAACCTGGCATGACCCAAGAGTACAACTGGATTGGACAGTCTAGAGGTGTCGTCTGGTTAGGAGAAACTATTCATCCCGATCTTGAGGTGATTTGATTGAGCCTTAACGATAAAAGTATTATGATGAAAAAGATAACTATTGAATACGTTTGCTTTTATAGATGTTTTAGAAATATATGTAATATAGTTGAAGAATGTGAATATACTGAAAAAATACTGAAATATTATATAAATAATACTAAATAGAATTTTAACTCCTGTACAGTTATACTCATTTCCTACCTACGGTCTTTCGAAATACCAATTGCTAATAATTAGTGATTTATTTAACTATTAATAATTGACCGAAAGAGATTAATCAACCTACCTAGTTGACTATTGATTCAAATTTTAAACCAATCAATTTTTTGAAACGGTAATTTCTTGTAGATCAATATAGGTATTTTGTTTAAAACTTTCTCACTTGGCTAAAAAGTTCTCTTTCCCGAACAGTTTACCTACAAGGCTGACAGTAATCAACTGTCATTCCTACAACTTCTCTCGTCCAGTGCCTACCAAAAGCTCACCTACCACTGCAAGAACTCAGTCTCTGTTTTCGATGCGAATAACAGAAATTTCCGTAACTCTATGAGAGTTAGGACTAACTCTGATTTCGAACTGAGTGCCAGAGGCAACAGGAAGGTCCGATACAGCGTCATCGAGGATGGCTGCAGGGTTAGTTCTTGAATAACTTAGTAGAATATTAGTATTTAGTATGCAATTTCAAACATATGCCAATTTATGACACCAAATGTAAATACATTCGTCATGTGAAATGATCAAATAAATTAATTATAGTCGTAGATAGATATTTTTGAATATTTAACGAATGGAATTTTCAAACAGTAAAATCATCATGGCCGGCAATTTATAGACTGTATTATACTAGAAGACTATAAATAATTATTTTAGTAAAGCTGATTTAAAAAAATCTGATAACTGCTAAAATAATTGATAATAATTACTCAAACAGTAAAAACGATAATTCAATAAGATGTTCTGAAACTTAACTTATTTTGACATCGGATTTATATTGAATAGAAAACGATTCTAATCGAAAGTAGAATTTTGTTATTAATTGATATATTTTCTTTGATTTCATAAATTTTTTGTAGAAAAAAAATTATTTGAATAAATTTAGGTGTCAAAAGAAGTAATTATCAAATTAAAATACGCAGTGAAAGGAACATACCCTTAATATTTTACTACACTGTTCTTTTCCTCTTGACAGACCCGGTCGAATAACTGGTCTTCGACAACGATAATGTACGAGACGGACAAGACCCAAAGACTTCCGTTCATAGATGTTGGTCTTCGAGATGTCGGCAACCGCAATCAGTTCTTCAAGATAGAACTTGGACCAGTTTGTTTCGCCTAAGAGTTCTGAAAGCCACAGCCACTTTAAATTGTACCCGGACATGTTTCTTTGAATTACGGAATGGGATTTTATTTTAATTTGCTTTAAGATTTAGTTTGTTAAGGTTTTCTCGCCAAGTCTTCCACTTTTTCTTTTCTATTTCTTCTTGTTTTTGTCTTTCAGTTTAATTTAAGTCTCTTGATATAAGTCACTAGATGTAAATATGTACATTTAATGTATTTACTTGATGAAACTGTGTACATTTGTATAGAGTAAGTGTAAGTGTATCACCTTAAGTTTGTTTCTAGCGTAGTTGGTAAGTAGCTCAGAAGTGTATCAAAGTGTTTTAGGGAATGAAAAAAAATATATATATGTATATGATTTTTGTTATTCTTTAATAAAAGTCTGATTAATTAGATATTTTATTTCATGAATACTCAAACGAAATAGGACTTCACTTTCTGCTTAAAGGACCTAGCAAACCTTATCATGGGTCCTAGGACACCTTGATTGGGTTCGTAGACTCCTCTCCACTTTCCCAAGTCTTCTTATTCATCCTCCTGTTAATTTTGGTAACATTAGCACTTCTGTTACGAGTCTTTTTGTTTACATTGACACTCTTTAAGTCTTTTGAAGTCAAAGTGCCTAACAGCTGACTCTCTGGAGTACTCCAAATTGATGATAGTAACAGAAGTTTGGTCTTGAAGACCCTTACTGCAACCTACCATCAGGAAGACGCTTTTAGAACTCTCGTTGGTTCCGGAAGCTTTTTCAACGACAGCATTCACATGAGAAAAGTTTTGACTGTTTGCCAAATAACAAAAAGAAGTATTGTACCTTTTGGTTAAAAGTTTGGCAACATACAATGTTTTCTTAGTTCCTTTACTGTCCTGAGTACCATTCACACCATCTGGGCACTGGTGGGTCCTTTCAATCACCAGACTGTTGTTCACCCTATCGATCCATTGACCGCTCAAAGGACAGGGCCCATCGTAAGAAGAAACCCTGTCGAATTTACGCAGAAGATTCCGTTCATTCTGTTGTGCCGCAGTGATTGCGAGGAAGAAAAAGATTCCGATAAGATGCATTGTTGTGTCTAATCGCTGCAGGATGTTCAATTAAGGACTTTGCATTGTAGACTGGATACAATGGAGGCTAAAATTAAGTTAATTTTCATGTAAAATCAATGAGAAAGTACATTACATTGACATTGCTATCAAAGAATAGGAATTAAATTAAATGACGAAACATAATTTCATATTTATAACAGTAATTGATTATTTCATTATTGAACTAAATTAACGAATAATGAAAAAAAGGACATTCATCCCAGTGTGATTTTATTATAATTTTTGATTAAAAAAGGAGCAACATACGAAGAATTCTCCAAGTGAATTGTCCACAAATTAGATAAATATCTCAGTTACCGTCAAAAATGGTCCGCGTAGAAAACGAGCGGTAGCATCTGAGATGAAAGTGTGAGTTAGAATAAGGTTACCGGAAATGAGTTGTTAGACTGAAGGAGAGATGAAAACAATTAAAACAACTGAGAAAACCCAACCAAACCCTGTCAAAAATTAGTGCCGTCAATCAGTCAAATTGAAGTAATTTTTACCATTTTACACGCGATTTAAATTAAACTCAAAATTAAGGAATTGATGATTCTTTAAATCAAGAAAATTTATTGAATATAATTTTCAATGAAAAATACAATATTTATATATTTTAATATTTAAACAATCGATGGCAGATTACAATGATATTTATCATATTTTTTATTTTCATTTATGGACAATAAACCTAAATTACCGATAGTTTTCCAGTTCACATTATATCTAAATTTGTTTAGGTACAATTTGATATTACCATTTTTTTTATTAAGTTGTTTGTTTTTCCAATCTCCTTAAGTTATAAATCGCTATAGTAAGAAATAAAATTACTCATTATCATTATATAATAATTAAGTAAAATGTACTATAATAACAAACATAAATGAAATAATAATTTGGTTCGTATTGTAAGGGAACATTTTGAATAAATTTTTAATTTGAATTAGTGTATGATGTATATTCAAATATAGCTACTGAAAGCTTGGTATTGGGTCGTAGATTAGGTTTTTACTCTCCTATACTGAAGGTAAAATAAATTTTTAATTACCCTTAATTAGTTACCTAAATTACCCTGCCTTTAGGAAAAAGATTACTCAATTACCCTGTGTTTAGGGAAAAATTACCATAGGTAATAACCCTGTGCTTCTGAAGTAGTTACATTAAATTTCAAGTGTTTAAGGGAAAAGTTACCTTAATTACCCGGTGTTTAAGGGAAAAGTTACCTTAATTACCCGGTGTTTAAGGGAAAAGTTACCTTAATTACCCGGTGTTTAGGGAAAAGTTACCTTAATTACCCGGTGTTTAGGGAAAAGTTACCTTAATTACCCGGTGTTTAGGGGAAAGTTACCTTACTTACCCGGTGTTTAAGGGAAAAGTTACCTTAATTACCCGGTGTTTAGGGAAAAGTTACCTTACTTACCCGGTGTTTAAGGGAAAAGTTACCTTAATTACCCGGTGTTTAAGGGAAAATTTACCTTAATTACCCGGTGTTTAAGGGAAAAGTTACCTTAATTACCCGGTGTTTAAGGGAAAAGTTACCTTAATTACCCGGTGTTTAGGGAAAAGTTACCTTAATTACCCGGTGTTTAGGGAAAAGTTACCTTAATTACCCGGTGTTTAGGGGAAAGTTACCTTACTTACCCGGTGTTTAAGGGAAAAGTTACCTTAATTCCCCGGTGTTTAGGGGAAAGTTACCTTACTTACCCGGTGTTTAAGGGAAAAGTTACCTTAATTACCCGGTGTTTAGGGGAAAGTTACCTTACTTACCCGGTGTTTAGGGAAAAGTTACCTTACTTACCCGGTGTTTAGGGAAAAGTTACCTTAATTACCCGGTGTTTAGGGAAAAGTTACCTTAATTACCCAGTGTTTAAGGGAAAAGTTACCTTAATTACCCGGTGTTTAGGGAAAAGTTACCTTAATTACCCAGTGTTTAAGGGAAAAGTTACCTTAATTACCCGGTGTTTAGGGAAAAGTTACCTTAATTACCCGGTGTTTAGGGAAAAGTTACCTTAATTACCCGGTGTTTAGGGAAAAGTTACCTTACTTACCCGGTGTTTAGGGAAAAGTTACCTTAATTACCCGGTGTTTAGGGAAAAGTTACCTTACTTACCCGGTGTTTAAGGAAAAGTTACCTTACTTACCCGGTGTTTAAGGAAAAGTTACCTTACTTACCCGGTGTTTAAGGGAAAAGTTACCTTAATTACCCGGTGTTTAGGGGAAAAGTTACCTTAATTACCCAGTGTTTAAGGGAAAAGTTACCTTAATTACCCGGTGTTTAGGGAAAAGTTACCTTAATTACCCGGTGTTCAGGGAAAAGTTACCTTACTTACCCGGTGTTTAGGGAAAAGTTACCTTAATTACCCGGTGTTTAGGGAAAAGTTACCTTAATTACCCGGTGTTTAGGGAAAAGTTACCTTAATTACCCGGTGTTTAGGGAAAAGTTACCTTAATTACCCTGTGTTTCTGGAGTAGTTACCTTAATTCCAAGTGATGGGGAAGAGTTACCTTAATTAACCTGTTTTTGGGAAAAAATTACCTTAACCCCCTATTGTTCTAGTAATCAAATTTATTCACTTGAATTCGATAAGAAACCCTGTTTTCTTATCATAAAGGTTTAATTACCGTGCATTAATGAAAGGTAAAGGTGAGATTTGACACCACCAAAAAAAAAAGGAAAAAGTAACCATTATTCACCTTCTATATTGACTTTTAACCCTTTCACCCCGGAGTATACGCTACAATCACTTTAAAATGGTACATTGTGTGTCATCCGGGGGCAAAGGGT